>VUQR01036414.1:9950-26106 GCA_015108515.1 Hemichromis elongatus
CCTATCCAAGCTGAACAGGTCACCAGCCTGACATAGGGCTTAGACACAGAGACAGACAACCATTCACACCAATGGTTAATTTAGAATCACCACTAACTGCGTGTCTTTGGAATGTGGAAT
The DNA here is from genome assembly GCA_015108515.1 of Hemichromis elongatus. Taxonomy (NCBI): domain Eukaryota; kingdom Metazoa; phylum Chordata; class Actinopteri; order Cichliformes; family Cichlidae; genus Hemichromis; species Hemichromis elongatus. The sequence continues at coordinate 10,071 of VUQR01036414.1, forward strand.
CCATATTGTTTTTAAATTGTAGTTGTATTTACAACCAAGCATTAATTTTGCCACAGTAGCAAAAATCTATTTACATTTTCTATTGAAACAAACAAACAAACAAACAATCCTGAATATAGATTCACTTATAAGCTCTTTTACTGAGTTTTCATAAAATTAAACTTGTGTGGCTATAATAATATTAATGATCAACAATTTTCCTTTAGTATCAAGCCACAATATTGTTTTATTATTTTATTGTTACTTTTTCTTTCCACACAGTGTTAATTATGTGTCTAAAAGTTGTGGACACTATTTATGGGATATCTATATTTGAAGGAACTCAACCCCCTTTGGAGGAAAGTTTTTAAATTAATAATATAAACATGATTTGCTAATATTTGTGTTAGACAATTTACTGTACCATGTAACAGTGACAATAAGTGCACATGAGTGTTCAGTTATACTGTATGGCTTATAGGTCAGTAAATGGCATCACATGAGAAAATGTTGCTATATTCAAAACATTTAAAGTAGCATTTGGGGCGTCATCAATGAATGTTTGTCTTTTTCCCATTTTTTATGACTGTAATAATTCAATTCTGACCATAAATGTAGTCATTTCTAAGGTTTTGGGGCTCCAGTGAACTACAGTGAAAGCCTTTAGCCACAAATGGAGAAAACTTGAAACAGTGGTAAAGCTTCCCAGCAGTGACCTGCATACCAAAATTAGTTTTGCATTCTGAACAGGATAATCTTGGCTATGGTTTTCACATGAACTATCAGGTAACGCTAACCTATTTGAACCTGAGCCTAAACCCATTTTTATTTCTGGTTGAAAGAATGTTTATTTCTACTGTAGAGCTGCACAGTGTAGCTAAGTATGAGCAGATAAAACTCAGTGACCTTAACTGTCAGTTTTGCCTGCATAGAGACCGGATCTTTGGTGACTCGCTACCTTTACATGGTGTTCAATTAAATAAGGAAGCAGACTTAAATGAAGCTGTTTCAATTAGTTCTATGAACTTAAGTCAAGAATCATTTGATCACTCATATGTAAAGAAAGTGGAATCAAACAATAACTAGCTAGTACCAGGATGCACAAGTACAGATTGAGAAATATAGCAGTGAACAACATCATTAGCTGTGCTCTGCTTCCTGGCCTTTTACAAACTGTGGTGAAGTATTGACCTCAAAAATTTATACAAAATGATATAAATGCCTTCCCAAACCATACTTTATGGCCACTGAAAGACATCAGTTTTGTATTTATTTGAGTCAATATGGCAATGAAATTATAATTGGAAAACAATTTGAAAGTAACTAGAATGACAGTAAATGAGCTTGACTCTCTGAACTAGACTTACGTTTTACATTGTCATAAAATGTGGCTCTTTTCTTAAAGGAGAAGTGCCACTGGCACAAAGAAGCTGAAATGCAACTTCTGTGGTCCATCCTCTAAGTTCTTTAAAATGTCACTAGCTGTATCTCAGCATCTCTTGTGTACGGTGCCTTTGGAAATGAACAAGATTTCAACACGTACGTTTGTTGTTTTCACTTCCTAGCATATTCACAGACTCTTTTTATTTAGATTGGTGTATTTTTCCTCCAGCTCCAGTTTGTTTCTCATATTGTTTTCTTTGTCACTGTTTGTCCTTTCCTCTCTAATATTGAGCTATTACTATTCCTCCATCTGTTAAAATCTGTCTTGGTTTCACCTTAACATGGATAACCACATTTCTTTGCCACCTACATCATATCACTTACCCTGTTACAGTACATACATTTCTGACAGACACACAGTTCGTGGAAATTATCTGTCAGCATCTATCAGATCCTCCCAACAGCAGATCTGCCACTTTTTCAGCTCTCTTTCTCTGTTTTTGTCTCTTAGTGTGGTGATAGAGTGATTGCTTTTCTTTGTTTCTTTTCAGTTGATCTTCTGGTGGACATCAACCTAAATAATTTGTATCTGCAAATGCATACAATGAAAATGTGTTAAGTTTTTCATATAAAACATATAAATAAAATGTTATTTAAGTACTTTTTAGGTAAAACCAGAACCCAACTGCTGACCTGCTGCTGTATGTGGAGGAACTGAAATGTATAAATCCTTCCTAAATATACACAGTGATAAAAAAAAGAGACAATACGTTGGCCTCCAGTAACACTGTGGGAGCTTGTAGACATTTTTAACCAAAAAGTGTACTTCAGGGTGTCCTAAGCAAATATTAAGGACCACCTTCATTAATTCATTATTATCAGGTTACTCTAAAAGCTCTCTGAAAACATTCAGTTGATCCACAAGACTGTAACAAGAGTACTAACAGGGACATGAAACCGAGAACACATTTTTCCCATATTAACCTTCTATGAAAGTTTTCTGTTAAATTCAGAATTTAGTTTAAATGTAAATTCTTGAATAATCAGGCTTCATCATGTCAAGTCCTCACAGTGCTTTATTATGTAGAACAATTCACTTTGAGACCATCTGCTTACTTGTGGTTCCTAGAATTTGTAAAAATAGAATGGGGACGAGAGCTGTCAGCTGGCCCCCTTCTCTGTGGAAGCAGCTCCCAGTTTGGATTTTGGAGAGACACCCTCTCTGCTTTAAGATTAGTCAAAAGATGTTGAGTTTTGATAAAACTTACAATTAGGGCTATAACAGGAGACCCTAAACCATCCCTTATTTATGCTGCAATATAGTTAGGCTCCTGCTGGGCTTCCCATGATCTTTACATTTTTTTTTAAACTGATCTTAATTGAATGAAATTAAAAGATAAAGTAATTGCAACATAACTAAAGGAGGATTAAGGGTTGCCTGATCCAGCCCTGACTATATGTTTGCTCAAAAAGGAAAGGTTTAAGCCTGGTGGCTGTATTATTTTGTGAGGAGCTTTTTACTGGTATGCCTTAGGTGTTGCCCCCTGAGAGGGAAGGGTAGGTGCCAATCAATACAAAGATGTTTTGAGCAAGAGTCTTTATCTTCTGATAAAGTCTGTCTGTAATGACAAGCGTGGTTTCCAAGATAACAGTGGGACCATCCAAAGGTCACTTCTAACAAAATGCTTTGATGAGTCCAAAAATGATGGGAGTCCTGAGGACTTTGCAATCACCAAATCTAAACTCAGTTAAAAACCAAGGGGGGATATGTTTGTGAACAATGATGTTCCATCCTTCCATAAGGACTAAGATGTGGTAGTACAAAGCTTTAAGTCTGACTTTCTTCTAATTTGTCAATCATCTACAGTTTCTGTTTGATTGTGTTTCTGTGCTGTGGCTTTATTTCGGAGTTCTGCATATTTGTAGACAGTTTAGGTGTGCTTTGGCTCAAAGGTACATATGAAAGTTATAATAACTATAACAATAAGTGTATGTACTTAACTACACATATTATTTGTGAAGCGGTGGGTTGATCCTTGGTCGAGTTGTGTGTGCTTTACAACATTTAAAAGTGAAATTGAATTTTAACAAGTCTATTTGTAAGAATATGATAAATATTTAGCTCTTAAAATCCACAACACAGCAAACAGGCCCCCTTAGGGCCTATGTGAGCGCGTTATGGGCAGACCCACATGGCTAACTGGGCATCACACAGAGGGCCGAAGTACTGGCATGAATTGTAGGCCACATCTGGGCCCCACACAATGGGGCCTATACTGACCTAAATATGGAAGCCTATAGTGTGACCTGCCCACACTAAATAGAGATGGGCTCACAGCAGGGTCCACTGTGGACCTTCAACATACACACAGGATGCACACACTCTAGGTGTTTGCTGCCCTATTGGGGCCCTATCCAGGCCCTACACTGCAGGGCCCAGATTTCCCCAAAATTTAATGCTAGTTCTGGAGTCCACAGTACATCACTGCTTGTATTGGTGGCAGTGACTAAAAGTGACTAAGTGAATAAAAACATCTTTTAGTCCCTTTTATATAAGGAGTCAGCACATAGTTCATTTGACAGATTTTGATATCAGATGTCATTCCCGACAGAACTAGGGACAACCAGGGAGCTTTGGCTGGGGACAACCTATACAGTAGTAGGTACTTTTACTATAGGTTGCCCACAGAATTCTCTCTTTAGACACAAAGGGGGAAATTTCCTACAAGCCCTACCCTAGTCATATAGGTTTTCTATGAGCAATGTGATTTTCTCAACAGAAAACTGCCGTCAGCCCTGTGTGGACACCGAATTGGGGCCTGTGAGACAACAGCACCACAGTTCACCAATACCTGTATAGACATGTTTGCAGGGAAAGTCATGAGTAAGCAACTTGGATTAAGAGGTAGTTAAGGTTAGGGTCACATCTTCAAGTCAAACTGATATAGACCAGATCCAAATATTCAGTGTCCATCTCACTATTTTATCTCACCATTCTTAATGTGTGTATGCATGTATTTAAAATGCAAGAATGCAAGAATCAGTCTGGACAGGATTTAATTTACAGGTGAAGTGGAGAGTGTGAAGAAAATCAATAGGAAATTTAGGTTGTCACTACTCTCACTCATGAAAGGGTGCTAGTAAAACTTCTCCTCTAAAGAAATGCATCCAATCTGAATACGAGTGGATGACTGTGCTGTCTTTATGCACAACTGGCAGTCTAAGCATTGTCTTTTAGGCTGCAAAAGACAGAAGGTCAGTTCAGATCAACCTTTCTTTTGAACCTTCAGACTTTCTTGGTCATCAAAACAAAAAGATAACTCGACCTCAGTCAACCACATTTAAGAAATACTAAATGGACAATGTGACCAAGTGACTCATTCTCTGTTTAATTAAAGCATGCAAAAGTCAAAAGTTGACACTGTTCCCACTGAGACCTTAGAAATTATTTAAAAATTAATTTTACCGAGGGCAACTTCATAAGTGTGCTACTGAATTATTTTTCATGCATAATAGAGTCTCAAATTGAGTGAGCGTGTTTATGTCCTTAAAGTTCACATGCATTTTGTTTTGTGAGTGAAGGAAGAGACCAAGCCAGTTCACCCATGCAAGGCTTTTCTGGCAGCACTTCCAGTGTCTGAATCTATACAGGATTTATTTTTTGGCACACTGGTTGTGTGTGTGTGTGTGTGTGTGTGAGGGGGCATATTGTTAGTTGTTTGTAGTGAACGTGCATATCTGCGCTACTGTCTCAATAGCCCATTTCCCTTGAAGTCGTTTCTCATGGTCTCTGGTTCAAGGACACAGGCTCATACCCTAGACTGGGGTTTTTTCTACCATCACCAAAACACAAATAAAACAGCACGGCTGTAGTTTTCTCAGACATTATTTTTATGGGATTTCTGCCTCATTTGACGGAACAAAGAGGGGGCTGGCAGCAAAGACAGACGAGTGGCATTCATTTGAACTTGGGCTGCCATAAGCACCTACAGGATTATACTTCTTAGTTAGATGACTTGTAAGGGCACCTTACAATTTAAACTTTGCATTATGCAGCATTATAAGCTTGTTGTATTAATTTATTTCTAATGTTCTTTGTCCTTGTCTTGAGGGGTCAAGTAAAAGAACAAGTATTAACTACAGCGAGCTATTTGGTAACAAAAATGATTTTTCTTACCTTTTTTATTTTGAAGCTAATTTTATTAAAAACCACAAACTTTACAAGTTTACTGTGAATCAGAAATGTCTTTCAATGAGCAAATTACAACTGACACATTATTTGTCTGGAAAATGCAACATTTACAGGTTTTAGAATATGTATAAGGAATGTCTATTATTGCATATTCTTTATAATTATATTGAGGATGTGAATTAAAACTACATTAAGTATGTTAAATTTCTTAGTGGTTAATAGTAATAGTTGGTAGCTAAATATAAATGTACTGACAATATGATTATTCTTTTTACAGTGTTTTATTTGCCACATCATGTTTGGTACATTGTGCTTTTTTTAAATCTAAGTTCCACAATGTGCAAATTTGTCATGAGACCTGTTAACTTTGCACATCATGGTCTTTCCAAATCTGCCACAGATAGTTCCTAATGCCAGGTTAAAGTTTGTCATTTCTATGAGAAAGATTAATTTTGTCTATGACAGGTGGAAACTCAAAAAGAACTACATTGGATAGAAATAATAAGAGACTTGGTAACATTTTGATTATATTTCTGTAGCAGTAATTATTTTGCTTTTTTTAGTCTGGAATAGGATTTTGCAGCAGGTAGCAGGTTTGCTACCACACTCTTCATCCAGCCTTCCTTTCTGCCCATCTGTGCAGCATTTGTTGGAGATAAGGTGCGGTTTGTCAACAGTCAGCAACACTTGCAACACCAGCGTGTCAGTGACCGAGAAAAGCCTTCGGAACACAGACATTGGTGATTTTGGTTTCTGTTAGGTCTCTTCTTTTATGCAAGCACTTATAGCAGTAACAGTGCTCTCTATACACAGCAATGTTAATTTGAGCTTTTTTCACTGATAAATAAACTGTTCCTTAACAGGCATTTGTGTGTGCATGTCCCTTGTTGTCATGGCTGTGCGCCCAACTCTGTGACACATCCAGCAATCTAACAATGAGCCAGTGTTACTGATGACAATAAGCCTGAAATTAAATGTTGTGTAATTAACACATTAGTAACAGAAATTAAACACAACTAACCTATCTATCATTTTTTACTCTTTATACCTCACAATATTAAATGCCTTGGGGTAACTGTTGATGTGGTTTAGCACTATATAAATAAAAATGAACTGAATTTAAACCTCATCATCCTAAGTGACCTATTCACTGAATATGTCATCTATGAAAAATGTTGCCAAGTTCTTTAAAACAAATATGCAATGGAAACAAAGGGCTTCTACAGTAATCGTTAACATCGTTGTTATATACATATAACTAATTACAATTGTATTTTAGTTATTTTAAGATGAACTGTTTACTCACTCTGCTTGTTCATAGTGACCCACAGTTTTGGGTCACAGTGTGTTTGAAATATAATATTGGAAGTTCTCCTACGTTGTGTCTATTGTATATCAATAAATTCTGTAGCCTTTTCTGACTTTTCTCACTTATGAATTCCAAGGCACAGCAAATTTCAATGATCACAGTAGGGTTGGAAAATACACTGTAAATCTACCCTCGATCATCTGATGTTCGTACTTACAGTGCAGCCATAGCAGGCTACCTGCTAGACGTGAGGCAGTATGCAGCCAAGGCTGGCTTGTTTCATTCAAAAAGGAGGGGTTAGTCTTACTTATGATCATCTACTCCACAAAAGCATATCTTTAAATACTCTCCATGTTAAACAGTGGAAGATAAATAGTTACCAGTGAACACTGTGGCTGAGGTTCCACATCTTACTAATTAAATTGCTGCCAAAGCCACACATCACAGCACAGCTTTACATTTAATATTGTGAAAGCTTCTGGGTCTGAAGGAGAAAGAGTGCTTCACTGCTGCACGAGCTGATACATTTGATTAGTTCTCACACATGGCTACAAGACATAGTTTATTCTGGAAAAGATTACACTAGCTGATTTGGGAGATAGTATGGTGGGGTGAATGTTTGATACAGAACAGACTTTGTTGTACGTTTGTAAGCCTGGGTGCTTGGAATCACACTAACTTTTAAATAAAAGAGAAAAGGATACGTGGCATTAATTTGGCTTTATGTGTGAACAGCCAATATCCATAATGTCATTTATGGGCCTGGACTTATTATATTACCTTATACATAATGATTGTCAGTACCATCAAAACAAGCAGATATTACTCTTTCTATTGAACAGATGTAGAGATGCTGCATTGAGGTCATATATTACAGTGCATTGTAAAACATGGCAGCAAATGGCAGTGCACTAATACATCCAGCTAAACTGAATGTGTTGCACACTGTGGAAGAGCAACACAGATTACAGTAACTAATGATTAAATGCAGAGTGGTGTATAAACTAGGGGTGGGAATTTAACACGTTAATTGCCATTAATTAATTTGAAAAAAATAATGCATCAAAATCACACTTTGCATTTGAAGCAAGGAAGTTTTGCATGTAACTAGTCATGAATCGCCAAACCTCACAGAGAAGAACACCAGGTTCCTGTAGAGGATTTGGGACCAGGTAAGGGATAACAACCCAAGCTCTGATGTGAACTTTCTACACTGCATCATTCATCACGAATTCCTGTTCAAATCTGTGTTCCCATTTGATCCTGCAGCCAAAATTGCAATGGCAAATGAGACAAAACACACATATCATTTAAATGTTCACTAGCTGAGTCTGGTCGTGTTTCACCATCATCGGGAGTTGAGAGTAGAAAAATGAAAAAAATATGGTGCTGTGTTTTTAAACATCAAATATGAATCCAGACATTGATGATCTTGCTTGTTTTTTCTTAATTGTTCACATTATGCTAAATGAAACATGTATTATTTATATATATATACCAGAATAGAAAAGAAAAGAATAAACCTTTATTATCCCACGGATGAGAAATGTGGGTGTTACACAGCTCTTATTGCAAGGGGAATATAAAATATAAAAGGAAGACACAAAGTGGTCCTATATACATAAACAGCTGAAGTTCATATATACAGGTAGCAATGTACAGAAATTGTAAGGAAGAATTGTATGGAGATATGTATGAAATGTACAAAGAACAAACAAGCTGATGAGTAAGACGACCAAAAGAATGTTAACCTGTGTTATAACCTGTGTTAGTCTGACAGCTCCGAATGACTGTGGGTTTAAAAGTCTCCTGCTGAACGAGCTGCTCAGTGCTGATACAGTCTCATGCAGGGGTGGGAGGTGTGGTCCATGATGGATGTTAACTCACAGTTCTTAGTCATTGTCATGTATTAGTTTCATTTACTTTTGAAAACACAGTATAATATAAATTACTGTGCCTACATATATTAACAAAGGTGTTTATAAATATAAAAAAAGTTTTTTTGGTTTTTTTTTCAATTTGGTGATGCAAGTCTGTACTGCAATCACATGAAGTTTTAAAGTTAGCAACAGAAATAAAAAGTAGTCTCACAGTTACCAAAGTAATAACAGATCAGCAAATGGTACGAGTTCAGCTCATACATATAACCATGTAAGAGTTCATCTTTAGTGTCCGTGAGTAATAATTTCATCATTTACAGAAGTACTGATGTGCTTAAAGCCAAAATTATTTAATAAAATCTGCAAATCTGCCTATATTAAGTCAGTGTTATGTGTTTAATCAGTGTGGTGCAGAATAAGTGACTGATTAAACAGAGTAAATTAAAGTTGATAACACATTAAACACATTAAACTGGATTCTAGGTAACCTTTTCATTGTAACCTCAGTACACAAGACCGACACATAAAGCTGCAAAACTCAACATTTCATATCAGAAACACAATAAAACAAAGTCTATTGTAAGACCATCATTTATATCAATCCAAATCCATCTTTAGCATATTCCAGCACTATGTGTGTCATGTTTTAATTTTTAATTTAATATATAGAATAATCATTTATGTAAGATTTAATGTTTTATTGAATTTCAATATGATAAGACACAAAGCATTGCAATGTGAACTATATATATTCAATTTTGTGTAGGACTGGGGTATGTATAATTACAGCTATTTGCTATATTTTGTGCATTTGCAATATATTGTATTATTTAATTTAGTTTGGTTGGTTACTGTTCTTTCAGTCTTGTGACCACATAATTTCCTGTGGGAATAATAATGTATTTTGACTCTGACTTTTTCATCAAGTGCAGAAAATTCTTTAAAAAAAACTTTTTCTTTGATATTAGAATTTGGAAATTGTTCATTTATAGACAATCACAGCTGGATTTCCTGAGAAGTGAGGATGCCTAAATGCATCCTTAATGTTTCCAATCAGTAACCATATAACACACTTTCTCTGCCTAAGGTGACAAGTGACAACACTCCTTTGCTCCTCATTTCATCAGCGTTATACTTTGTGTTGCAGCTGTTATTGATGCATACTCACTGTTGATCATTACGATGCGAAAAGACAAGCACAGCGTGACATCTTTAGAGCTTAATGTGCGTAGGTGTGTCTACAGGAGAAAGCAGATGCCATTTTGCCGTTCCAGTTTGTTTCCTACAGAACATTAAAGAAAATGATCATCACTGCCACAATCATTAACATGCAGAATTAGGGTTCAGTTCAGTGAATGAGTGCTATTTTCAAATTTTGGATTGTAATTTTCGTAGTTTTTCATAGCTTGCTGCCTTTTGTCATTGCTGCTATAAATGACTTCCTTTTCTAGTGAATGTACTCCCCACTGTCTGCTTGAGATGAATTCACAAGCTGTAGAGGGACTCTACATAACACTGTTGCAGTAATCTTGATGGTATCAGAGATTGTTTCCTTGCTACCCCACTTTGCACTACCAGGCAAGGTTAGACGTGTGATATATTGTACAGTTAGACTTGTGATGTATGGTTGTGTTCAATGTAGCTTGCGTTCCTCTTGTTACACAGCAAAGTAATTATGATTAATTTTCTGAGGTCGTCAGACTTGTGTACAAAATTTCATGGCAATCCATCCAGTGGTTGTCAAAACCTTTCGCTAAAAACATGTCCATCTGCCTCAAACAATCTGGTTTTACAATGTAACCATTCAGCATGACTGCAGACGTTCTTCTTATCCCCATAACGACATATATCACAATGTAGTTCAGTCTGAGGTTTAGTTTGAGCACCTGGCGGCATTTTTGTTTACGTTTTTGCTTCTTCTCGCTTTTTCGACAGCACAAAATAAATAATAGAATATAATATGAAACGACAGACGTTTTCATATTGTCGTCTGATATTTCTTATTTCGTAAATGAGGACTGTGTGAAGGAGAGCATGTAATGGTTTAGCAGACAGCTAAGTTGGAGTCAAAAAAACTGATATTTCCTCGTCTGTCGAGGAGTACAGAGGATATTTTTTTAGTCCCTTTGCTTTCCCCTGAGTTTTGTTTTAGTCACTAGTTAGCTAACAGAAACTAGTCTATTACATTAGTAACCTACCAACCAACCCGGTGATGTCATGTTCTGTACTGACACAAGATGTCATAATAACTTTACCTTAAAGACGAATTTCTAAAACCTAACTTCACACAGATTGTTAAACCTAACATTGACCCAAACCTAGCATCCTCAGCTGTCACACAAGCCTTATCTTTGGTCTTCCTCTTTTCTTTCTGCCTGTAGCTCCATTCTCAGCATCCAGTGTATCCACATCCCTTCTTCATGATCTGTTATCCATGCCTCTCTAACTTTGTCTCCAAAGTGCTTGAGAGATGATATACTTATTTCTCCTCACATCTAAGGTCTTAAATAGTCAGACTACATCTTAACTTAAAAGCCTCAGAGCCCTTCGTCGTCAGACTGCAGGCTTACTTGTAGTTCCTAGGGTTTTAAAAGTAGAGTTTTCCCGTCCTACTGTTGCTGCATGCTTGCTCATAAGGGATCGTCTGATCATTTGGGTTTTCTCTGTGTTACTGTAGGCTCTTTACCTTGGTAAAGTGCCTTGAGGTGACTGAATTGAATTATTCAAGCATGAAAAAGAAACCCAATTTAAGGGATGAGCTAGTGTTATGTCCACACATAACAAAGAGTTTAGTTCAGATTGTATCCATAGACACTTTGTTAGTAGCAGTCTGCCACAAAAACACATCATGCACACTGTTTCCATTTTGGTACAAAGCATGCCAGCTATAACACACTGGATTATCAAGCTGCATCTATACTTTGTACAGGTGCAAAACACAGACACACCTGCTAATTAGTCTTAAGTAACACTATAATGTTAAAATACTCGAATTTCACTCAATAAAACTGCAGTAGAGACCTCTTGGATTAAACAGTACTATAGACAGTTCATACTATTTTTTTAAATCAAATTGCTCCAAATTTAAAACTAGCATAAACATGTTCATTGACTCCAGCTAGCAGAGGTGAAGGCAAGCTAACAGGTGTTGGCACACCTGCCAGCTACACCCTGAATTTTAGTCTAGATGAAATCTAAACGGGTCCCCACCCTGCACGGGCTTATGAAGGGACAAATTAGCTGTATATAAAAAACTTGGACATTAGCATATAAATATGTCATATAGCTGAAGTGGTTCATTTTAACATGGCTGTTTTTGGGGGTTGACCTGCATTTGAAGCCAGCTTCAGGAGACACTGGAGGTACTGCAGTTTTTGGCACCTCCACATTGCCTTTAATTTTTCAGTCCTGTGACAGGTGTCCTGACTGTAACCTCTTTGATTTATGAGTGAAGCAGAACCTTTGAAAAGTGTTTCAGGAAACAAGTTCAGCAGAGAAAGTGAGAAAGGTCTAAAAACACTTACCCTCAGGCTCCTATTCAAATTAAGTACAGATACATTTCTCTGTTTCAGAATGAACTTATTAATTCTTTGCATAAAGTCTGTGTGCCAAAAGTGACTGAAAACATCTTCATGTTTTCCTTTCCTTGTATTTTTTTTAACTAGTTTCATGTACTTTTGGTCTGCAACACATTCTCAGTAAACACAATCAGAAAGCACTGAAAACTGATTACTCTAGTGTGACATTTAAGACGGAGAGCTCTCCCAGCTTGAGAATATGTTTGCGTAGTTGCTTGAAATCAATGAATATGCTTTGAGCAGCCAATTTTCTTATACCATAGCAAGCATGCTTCATTGGCTTTGGGGCTAATTTATGCATCGCTTGGTGCTGGATGATATAGACAACAAATGTAAATGAAGACAGCTGCTCCAATACACTTTTAATAGCAAATCTTGGTATTTATGAAGAACACCATTTAAATCTATTGATTAACCAGGATCTACAAGTTCCATGTTCCAAAAAGTTCAGTTTTAAATAAAGTGTATTCTTATATGAGTAGAAACTATTTTACACCTGAGGAGGAGGTGTGATCCCTGGTTCAGCTGCAGGGGAGAGGTGGTGCAGTGAGCTCAAGGGGCGGTGCCACGGAGGTTGGAGGGACAGGTGTGATTGTTCCAATGAGGATTTCCCGTTTTCTGTGATGTTGGAGAGCAGAGGGAAGGAGTGTTAGTGAGCTGCAGACTGGTAAGTTGGCTGAGGTGTGTGTCGGCCAATAGGAAAATAATATAAGTGTGTGTGCAATAAAAACAAAACAAAACAGAAACACGGTGTCTTGGGTCAGAATCCTTTACAACAGCATGAGAGAAAAAAGTAACTGTTGTTTAACAAACACTAAAATGCTTGAACAGCAGAAACTTTAATTACCAACAGTAAGATAGTGATTGCAGTAAAGATTAAGGCCAAGCAGTGAGGATAAGCTGTTTCTAATGTGTCTTAGTTTGCAAAAGCAAACAAATACAAGGAGACCATGAAGTGTTCAACATGGTCTTTCCATCTTATAATGTGATCAATGTAGCAGTTCTTCACGGTGTCTTAATAAGTGGTGATACATTTACAGGCATTAATTTAAAAGAAGCTGGACAGAGTTAGCTGGCTAGTTGAAATGGGAATATGAGACTTAACTTACACACTATATGCTACATGCTATATCTAACAAGGAGAAAATATAACTAGCATGGTTTGTAGGGTTAGTAAGTTGGCCTAGTTGACATTCACTGATATGTCACACAGTGGCTACGCGGCAAGCAATGAGTTCCAAAAGATTTGAAAAAAATATATGCTGAAGTTCAGTTTATTGGCATTATTCACCTTTACTCTCAAACCACTAAACATGAATAAGCTTAGCAGTAAGTCCACAGCATCTTTCACATCTTTTCACAAAACCCTTGTGGTACATTTTGTCTTCCTTTCCGCTCCACAAAAAATAATTTTATAATTTAAGAGAAAATCAATCTGAATCATTGCTGTATGAAAACAATAAGCTGCTTTTAAAAAGCTTTAAATGCCTCGTTCACATCCTTATATTTTTAAGCAGTTTTCTGGTGTCTTTTTTCCACTCCAGTCTAACTATTTGGTCGTCCAAAAGAAGGCGATTATTTTTGACACCTTGCTGTCGAATCCATCATGACTAAACCTGTTAGAGAGGAAGGCTGAGTATTTCAAAAGCAAAGGTCTTATTTACCAGACTTCTAAAGACTGAAAGTACCTCATCTAAAAAGGTGCGCACATACTTTCAAAGAATGCTAAGGTCATAAAACTGTGCTGTTCTTCATATTTTAATGACAAACAGGGCTAAAGTATTAATGGCAGCTATGTATACCTGCAATCTCAGTCAACTGAGGCTTAGTGAAGTGTCAGAATTATGAAAGATGCTTTCAGAGGATGACTAAGATTTTTATCTCAGCGGTGAGTGGATAACCATTAGTACAATACTATGTGTGAATGCAGTGTGTGAATATTGGAGCCCTGATGTTCACACATAGGAAAGTCATCGAAAAAGCCACAGAATGAAATGCACTTTTTTTATCTAGAATTCTTAAATGCTACATTAAAATCAAAATGAAAAATGAAAAATAAATAAATTGAAAAATGATCTGCTTATGACACAATCAGCAAGACGATGGCTAATTTTAAGAGGTGATACATAATCAAGTGGATAAACTAGAAAGAGCTCTAGATTTTTCAATGAAAACACTAAACAAAAGATTTTTTTTACCTCCATTAATTGCCACCTTTTTGATTGAGCAGTTTGTGCCCAAATGATGCCATGAGGTATGTTGCCCTGGCCAATTTGCCTCTGAGGGTAGGGTCTCTCAAAGAAACTGGTCTTGAATGTGATCCCAGTACTGCAGAATAAATCCTGTGATGGAAATGGTTGCCCTGCCCAGGCTAGGGACCCCACCCTGGAGCCCGGTTTGGGGGGGGGGATGCTTGAGGAAGAGCTGACAAAACCCAAAAGCAAGACCCATCCTCTTGTAAGAAAGTCAGCACTCCTCATTTTTCATGTGAGCGTTAGTTGCTGCTTTAACAACACAGAAAAGTAAATGGGAGTTAAAAGTAAGCACAAAAACACACTCTATATTAGAAGCATATTAATGTGAAAACATCACCAATCTCAAGTAGATGTAGTCATTTGGCTGCACTTTCTCACATCAAATGGAGTCAGCGACATCTGGTATGGGCTCAAATTGTGGACATAAATATTTTGAACTTGTAAATCACACTGTGTAGTGAAATTAGTTTTGTAACCTTGTAAACAAAAATATCTGAACATTTTATGTTTGTACATCCATAGATGATTTGTATGTGAGTGAGAGACAGAAAGACAGTATGAATGAAACAGCATTTTGAAAATGGAAATTGTTCATTTCTAACCATGTTTAGTAACTAAGTACAAACTTGCTGGCTGTCAGTAACAGGAAATGCAGAGCAGGTGTCAACAGCGTTGGAGATAAAGACGGTTGATACAGAGTTTTTAGCCCAGCTGTAAACACTCTACTAATTTATCCTGTAGTAGAATTTCTTTTATTTGTATATTAGTCACATTATTTTATTGTATAATGTCTTGGTGCCACTAGGGCTACGTCCACACTAATGCGTTTTCGTTTGAAAACGCATATTTTTTTCTCCGTTTCGCCCTCCCGTCCACACTGAGACGGAGGGAAAACGGAGCTTTTTGGAAATGGTGACGTATGTTAGTCATATGATGCAGTCATGTGACCACTTTAACTAAGATGGTCAGACGGCATCGTACCGCAGTTGTTTTGTTTGCTCAGTTTCAATCAATAAGTTTTTAGTGGCCGTGTTGAAGATTAATATGAACTCATTTGTCACTCGGAGCAACAGCTCCACCTCATTATCATTCCATTTGACACATTCGGTGCTTTGTCTCGCCATTTCGCCGCTCGTTTTAAAGAGCCGGAAAGTAAACAAACAACAGGCAGGTCGGCTCGTCTAACATTTCACGCATGCGCGGTACTGGACGCGCAAAGGTGTGAAAAACGGTGCAAAGGTGTGAAAAACGACTCAAAACGATAGTGTGGACGCGGATCGTTTTTCCAGGAAAGCTCCGTTTTTAAAAAGATCCGGACTAGTGTGGACGTAGCCTAGATGTTAGCATGTCTCACACTCATGCAATTAGACAGACAGTGGGGGTCTGGTAAGGAAGCTGTTTATTCCACTGTAAGCAGTTAGCAAGGGAGTGTGAACCTTAAGGTGTGAAACATCTGTGTA
>VUQR01036416.1:0-16138 GCA_015108515.1 Hemichromis elongatus
ATTACAGCTGTAATAGGCTTCAGCCATAAATGCCATCAGTGCCATCAGTCTTTGCCTCGGCTAAGCCTGGAACCTGAATAAGAATCACTAATCTGCCTGTTTTATAATGCAGGGAAGGTGGACGCACCTGCACATTTTGGTGTTAAAAGTTACACAACCATCCTTACAAGTTTTCCAAGGTGCTTGGAACAACCTACGTCCCAGTTAACTTGAAAAAATGTGCACATTTGTGTGGCTTGACAAGTAGTAGTTACATGAAACATTATTTGTGTTTATTTTTATCCTACTAACTCTACTTTGGATGATTGCAAATGATGAACAAGACTTCTTGCCTACACCCTACCTCAGTTAATGTGTGCACACCACTCTACATCCAAATAAACTAAAGGATACTACTGCACGCAGGAGACAGACACATCTGTGCATACACAAACCAGATGTGTGTTTGACTCTGTATGCACCCAAGCTAAGACGGGGCTCAAATCTCTGGTTGTAGAAACAATGCAGTGTGACCGTTGTCTGTTCTGAATATTTACAGTGGTTAGAGATTTATGGTCAGGTCTGTCTAGGGGAGGAATAATAAATCTAAAACACTCAAGTAATCATTATCACACATCAGTCTTCAGAAAATAAATAGCAGGAATGAAATTAAAGAAGCTCTGTGCTCAATTTGTAACTTGAGGATACGAATTCTTTGACATTTTGGCAAAAACAAAATGTTTCTATAATGAGCATAATAATAATGGCAAACTTTGACAGAGAGTGAAAATATACAAAAGTTTGTTTTGTCCCTTTACGAAGGGAGGATCGGGGTAAAGTTGCATACGGTCTGCCCTACATCTGTTGCATCTGTTCACTTGATGACCTGGTGCTTTGTTTTTGCTCTCTGGTGCTGCACAGCTTTCGCTTGTTAATTTCTTCTGTAGCTGAGTTGTGAAACACAAATATAAGTCTGGACTGCATTTCCAGAAAGCATTTTGGAAGAAAGTCATCCAGTTGTTCCGCTGAAAATGACTGTAGTAATTAGTTGTTGGTGGTAAATAGGTTTCAGATTCTCTTTGCCAATCGGCGATCTGAAGTGACCTTAATGCAGGAGTCATCCGAGATCACCTGACAAGCCAGAGGAGCACTGTTATGACACCACAGCAACACCCCACCCAAAAAAGCTGTGAGCTCATCTCTGGTTTCCAGTGTCACTACAGCCAAGTGCACTGACAACCATCTTAAAATCTTCCTGCACGAAAATGACCTTGCAGTAAACTGACAAGTGAGGTCATGTGATTTCCTTTGGAGGGAAAAAAAAAATCAATTACCCTTTTTTGTTTCATCACAAATCATTAATTCTAATCACACACATTTATATACAAATATGTATACGTGCTGAAAACCGTCCATCTGTGTGTGAGTTGTCCTTGAACACAGACCAGTGTTGCAATGTATGTGCTACAAAAACTGGAAACAACTAAACGGAAAAGTACAGATACGGTGCCAGAGTTGCACAGTCTTGAGGAATCTGTCCTCTTGGAAAGATGACTGCAAAGCCACAAGTTGTGTGATAAAACTCCGTCTTCTGCCAAGCCCCCAAAGCAAACTATAAATCATACTAGAGATGCTGGAAGAATTTACTTCCAGAAAAATGACTCATAGACAGGCTCGAGAAAGGAAAGAAAGCTTTTCCCCTCCAGATCCACTCCCCTGCTTCCTAGTTTCAGAACAAAAACATAATATGATTTACCTTGCAACTGTTAGTACACTTCATCTCTGGATACTTGTAAAGTGGGCAAAACACCTTCTACACGCCAAGTTATAAAACAATTAAAAAAAAACATTTCACAAAAGACAGTTAAATTATGAAAATAGAAAATTAAGGACCACTTTATAAATATAAATATTAAGGGAATTTTTTTTTCTTATTTAAGACTTATTACTGTGTTTCCCCAGACTTACTGCTGGTGTGAGGAACACAAGCTATCTGGTGAATGTACAGACACTCTGCAGCTATCTCAGATTTAAGTAGGTAAATGCCAATCTGTGGTCAAAGTGCAGGACTGCATGTTATCAGTGGTGGTTACGGTGGTGCTGAAGTTTATTACTCTAGTTTCTGTATATAGCATGCGCTCTTTAACAGAATTAAGTTTCATTCATTGGTATTCAGCAGTGACAGTACAACCATAAAAAAAAAAAAAGAATTTTGTTGTTATAGTGCTTTGACTGACTCTGAAACTCTCACATCTTCGCATACAACAACCTTAGAATACTAAGGTTGAACAAAAACGTGGTGTAGAGGAAGTCTGTAGAAGAAGTTGGGGAGGCAGTGTTAGAGAGTGAGCAGATAAGGCAAATTTTAAGATCATGTTCCATGGAGTAAGGATAGAAATGGGTAAACAAGACATCCTTTAACACTGACTTTATTCAAAATACAAATGTAGCCATAGAAAAAGTTTTTTTTGTTTTTGTTGTTGTTGTTTTGGAGCCACAAATCAACACAGCTTGAAATGCTAACTTATTAGGCAAAGCAAGCTAGTCTGGTTAGCGGGCTTGCATCTTTCTCTTTAAACTTCTAGTGAAGCTTTCCAACCATTTCCTCTTTACATTTGTTCTTTATTTAAGTTACTTTTGTCCTTATGTTTTTCTGTTTCTGGTTAGATATTCTGGTGTATGGTTTTAGACATTTTTCTTTTTTATACCTATCTGTTACATTGTTTGCTATTTTGATTGGTTCCCTTACAAGTGTATTAGTTATTCTATTTGTGAATTTTGTTTTTTGTTTTTTTTTATCTTTTGGGTCCTCAAGTGGTCATTGGTGTAAAAAAAGCAAATGGCACTTCAGTGTTAGCTTCATTTTTCAGCCCAGAAGATTTCCACTTGGTCTTTATAGGAAGCAGGTGGGTGGTTTATTGATTCTACCGTCAGCTGTACCGGCCAGTATTTAACAGGAACTGATGAGTAACCAAACTATACAGATGCAGACAAACAGAGAGAGGAAGAGAGAGGAGAGAGAAGAAACAGAGAGGAACGAGCATGTGTGCACTGAAGGCAAAGAGGGGACAAAGATGCTCTGGCTATCATCATATTTAAGACCAACATATTTAGCATTTACATGGAGTCCTGTTTTGGCACCCATTTATTCTCATAGCAGATTTAATTCAATTAGTCCCTGAGAAAAATATTGTATCTTTAGGTTGGCATATGCCACAATGCAGAAATTATTTTTTTTTAAATGCATATGAAGACATTCATTTACTTTGTCGTGTTAAAGTTAGCCCAGTCGATTCCTAGAGGCATCACGACTTGTATTGCCTGCAGCTGATAATCTATTTTAAACTCACTGCTAAATTTAAGATGACAAAACGCTGCTGGATTTTATCTCCAAAGACCACAACAGCTGCCCTGAATGCAACGTTAATTTAAAAGTCTATTGAAAGCCCGTTATCCTTAATAAAATCATTATTAATTAATTATTGCTCTTAAAAGGATATAAAAAAAACAAGAATTTTGTTTGGATGATCACTCCTGTATTACTAGTCCGTATTCGTGTGTACATTTGTTAGGGAAGCCTCATAAGGATTGTGGTTGACGAAAAGAAGTAATTAAATGCACTGTACTGACCAGCTTCTTTGAGAAAATCGGCCATACCGAAGCCATGTTGGTTTTAAAACCCATGAACCACAGTCAGGAAACCTAAAATTGTTGGCCACGTCTTCCAAATCCCACAGCCCATGAAAGACAGATGTGCTCCTAATATGGGCTCCCAATTCAGTAAGCACTTTGAAACTGCTGTCCCTTGAAAGTGAGATGCTTGTGCCTGCCTTTGAACCATCAGGTGTTGACAGCTATGAGCAACAGTCTGGTTAGTTCCTGTCAGGTAGGATAACGTGTTCACTTTGTAAATGCCTTAAAGGTTGGCACCGCAGCAGAGGAGTGCAGATCAGATGAATCCATCTGTGGTTGGAGGCAGATTTTTGGTTGTAGTAAATCACACAGAATGACACTCCAGGGACCATTGCTGTAAAGCAAAAAATATAACAAAGACAGAAACAGAGACAGCTGAGAGTGATGATCATATCCCGTCTATTCCAGCGGCAGAAAACAGCAGTAATATTATGCTGTCTGGAAACTTCTAATGAATATTCCTCTCAGTTCAATCATTGAGGGTCCCATCATCAACTATTCAATACTTTTTTTCAATTAAAAAGCAATTTTTCCCAATCTGAACAAAAGCGCAATTAAATAATTATATTTATTTAAAATTCATTCTCAGCTTATGGTGATGGAAAACAATCTGCCACAGTTTAGGTGAATTTGAGCTGATAAAGAGGGCAGATGATTACTGTTATTACTTTGGGACAGTGTAGAGTTTACCAATTTAAGGCACGCAGAATCATCCACAGTTCATCAATAAAGGATGAATTACTTGCTGCAGAGGTTGTAAAGGTAGTAAGATTAATAAACCCCATCATCAAGACAATGGTGGCTACAGGCCTGGAAAGTGGAGGAAATTAAATAAAAAGCCACGTTTGGAACATTTTGGTCACAGGGAACAGGAGTTTAGAGGAGCTTGGATGAAGATGCACTTTTTGATGTCCTCAGATGTTGAATTAACATCTTGTTATAAGTTAACTTATGCTGGGGTGGCAACTAGCAACGACAGTATGACAGAAAACCCTTGTTGGGTGTTCATTACCTGTGGTGCCCCAGGTTTATATCCAGCTGGAGAGTCGCGTCATTCCCATAGTCGGTAATAAGCAGTCACAATGCCTCGAAAATTATCATTAAAAAAGATGTAATTAATTAGTAGCTAAAGAGAAATCAGTTCCCAAACAGCTCTTTTAAATAACTGTCAATACCAGGAAGCTCACACAACAAAAGGAGTGGGATACAAAAAGGAGGAGAAACAGTGATATATCACCACATCACAAGTGATCTCAAGGCACTTTATGTTATAACTTAAAGAAACTACAAAGTCATAGATAGAAATCCAATGAGTCAACCATCCTCTATGAGCAATCACATGGCTCTAAAAGAAAATCTTCCCTTTTGACAGGAAGAAACTGGAAGCGTCTTTTTATGGTAACTGAAAGAGACAAAAGAAAAGAGATAACACCACAGAACCAAGTGCAAACTATGTGAGAGAAAACCGAGAATGTTAATGTTAATGTTAATGTAGTGGCTTATGAAAGCACAGGGAATTAGGAATGAGGGGAATGGAGAAGATGCATCGTGGGGAATCACCCGGCAATCTGAGTTTATAGAAGCAGCGCAACTGAGAGAACTCTAGTTATTATCAAAAAGAAAAGTTTGAAGTTTAATCTCAAAAGTAGAGAAGGTGCCTGAATCCAAACTAGAAGCCAGTTCAAGAGATCTGATAGCAGAAGGCTCTGACTGTCGGTTTTGCTGATGACAATAATTTTTATATCAATCAATTCTGGATCTTATGGGCCACTATATAAAATATGCTTCATTTTGGATCCACTTAAGACTTTTCAAAGAGTTTTTGGGACAAAATGATAGAAAGGAATTAAATTAGTCAAGTCCAGAGGTTCAAAAAAATGTAACCTTTAGAGTTAAGCTGAAACTTTTTAAATCTCTTAGGTTGTTAATATGGTTTACTTCATACAAAAAAGAACTCAAAGTGGCCTCTACAGTTTTAAAGTTTTTTTGCTAGTAATAAAAATGAGTAAGAAATTATCAAACTAATATGTTAGTTTTAAAAGTTCATGAATACAACAAAAAGTATTAATATAATAAAAAAAAAAATGCAAAGTTAAAGTAGGAAATAATGACTACGTGCTGTGTGACACTGTTAAGGTTCAAATGTTTTTGGTTTGCTTATTTGTAAGTTTTGATTGGGACCCCTAGTTCAGAGTATGGATTAAATGCTAAATTTTAAAAAATATTCACTTTTCTCATGGTAATATGTGAAACAGAGGAAAGACCATTCAGAATATCTGGTTAAGACAATAATCCTGAAGGGTTTAGTGACGAAAGAAGTTCATTCCCTTTGAGATGTAAAAAAAGAAAAGAAAAAAAGCATATCACACACGATATTAATTATATACAAGATATAATTTATTTTATACAAGTGTTAAAAAATAAAATGTAAAATATCCATCCACTGTTAGCTTGTTTTGCATCTTGTAAAGAAAAAGAATGGAAACACTTTTAACTACTTTCTACAACAATGGTATCAAGCTTTGTGGAAACAGTGTTGTTGCGTACATAACACACAATGAAAAACCATTAGCCCTACATATTTAAAGTAAAACGCCATAAACGTAAATCTATAAAACAAAGTTCAAAAGGTTTTTAAAAGAAAAAAGCAATTTCAAAACGAAATGATCACCATGGTAGTTTATATACACTGTAAAAAAAAAAAAAAAATTTCATGAAATTCATGTCAGTCTCTCTAGTTTCTTAACATCAAAGACTGAATACCATTCAAATACATTTAACATCTGTTCAAATGGAAGGAATGTAAGAGCCCACGTAGGAAAGCTGTCTGTCAGAAAGAAAAAAAAACACATCCAGAGATCATTACTTTGATCTATGATATCTGATGGATTTAACCTGAGTGTATTAGGTTGTGCTGTTTCTCTCATATGGCTCATGGTTGCCCTCTTTAGGACAAGGAAGGAACTAATTTTTTGACAATTTGTTGACTTCAAGTAGACATTAGGATAAGACAACTTCTTGAACTTTGACATTTAAAAGACTAAGAAGAAAAACTGAATAAATACACGTCTAGACGGCTACTGGATGGACCAGAGCTGGAGATGTCACAGGTGTAGCGGGAGGAGACGCTTTGTCTTTGTAGCCCAGCGACAGAATGTGTTTTTGCAGGTGTGTGATCCACTGCTCCTGAACAGACAGAGGTCCGTGAAATACCTCCTCACAGAACCTAACAGCAGGATAGAGAACAGTTTTATTAACTGCATCATATGAATCTTTAAAAAAAAGAAAATAACATTGATATTAACTCAGTCTACACTCACTGGCCACTTCATTAGAGACACACATCTAGCTGCTCATTAAGCCAATGCATTTAACCAAGCAGCCATGGTCAACACAACCTGCTGAAGTTGAAGTGTGTCATGTGTACTGGTCTTAGTATTTCAGAAATTGATCTACCAGCACAACCATCAGTGGGGTTTACACAGAAAATATCCAATGGGCTGCCAGAGATCAGAGAAAAATGACCAGACTGCTTTCAGCTGACGAGAAGGCAACAGTAACTGACTGCATTTAGACCTCTCCAAACGCACAACGTGTTTAACCTTGAAGCAGATGGGTTGCAGCAGAGGACCACACCGTGTGCCTCTCTTGTCAGCTAAGAACAGGAAACTGAAGCTACAGTTCACACGGGCTCACCAAAATTCAACAACCAAATATTAGAAAAATTATCCATCCGGTATCAATGGTTCAAAGTGATGGTGCTGTAATGGTGTGAGACACACTACAGTTCCTAAAGGATTCGCTTGTCTGCCTTCACATGCATGAGTTCAAGTGACATCCTATTCTTAATCCAGAGGATTTAACAAGATGTGTGCCCATTCTTTGCAGCTATAATAGCTTCAACCCTTCTGGGAAGGCTTACCACAGAGTTTGAGTATTTATAGGAATTTGTGAATTTTATTCCAGAAGCACATTTGTGAGACAAGAAGACCTGGTTTGCAGTCTCCAATCTAATTCATTCCAAAGGTGTTCTGTCAGGTTGAGGTTAGGACACTGTGCCGGCCAGTCAAGTTCTTCTAGACCAAAATTACTCATCCGTGTCTTTATGCACTTTGCTTCATGCACTGGTGCGCAGTTATGTTGGAACAGGAGGGGGCTATCACCAAACTGTTAATTTCACTGGAACTCTTAACGCTTTGTTATAACACCACTAACAGTTGACTGTGGAAATATTTAGTAGGGAGGAAATTTTACAACTTGACTTGGTGGTATCCTATTACGACACCATGCTGGAATTCACCCGGCTCTCGAGAGCGACTAATTCTTTGACAAATGTGTGTGGAAGCAGTCTGCATGCTCAGATGCTTGATTTTATACATGTGTCCATGGAACTGAACTGGAAATTCAATTATTTGGATGGGTAAGTGAATACAATATAGTGCATTTTCTTGGTACCATTTGAGCATCATTTAAACGCCACAGCCTACCTGAGTGTTGCTGCTGCATCTTTCTTGCGATGGCTGCTTGCAGCTGGATAATATTTCATGTTTTAAAGCTAAAATCATCTCAAACTGGATTCTTGAACATATGACAATGATTTCATTGTAATCAATGGCCCCCACAGTAACCAGATCTCAACCCAACAGGGATGTGTTGGCACAGGAGATTCACATCATGTCACATTGGACCAAAATCTTTGAGGAAAGTTTCCATCTCCGATGAATGTGTGCCACTAAGTATTAGGGCAGCTCGAAAGGGTCAATCCAGTAGAAGAAAGGTGTATCTCATTAAGGGGTAAGTAACAACTAATAATGCATCGACATTTATATATTTTGACAATATGTTTAAATTTGTTCAAATATAGCTTATCTCTCCATCAAATTAAAGACTTAGACAAACTAATGATTTTATAAAGCATTTCTACAGCTGTCAAATAGAGACTCACCTGCACTTGAGGGAGTAGATTTTACCCACCAGTTTGACCAGTGGAGTTAGTGGGGGCTTTGGCACCAGAGCAGGGATATTGCCGGACCGTGGTGGCTGCCGGGAGTTGCCATTCTGATTTTCTCTACCTGTAGGGGGCCCGTGCTTTTGTGAATGTACCCCTGAAATCCCACAGAGAGGTTTTAGTATTGCTTTTTAATCTATTACGCTGCATCTGTATCCAGCTATCTTCCACAACCCTTTAGTCCCTTTACTTCACCTCTGGAGGAGCGCACGCTGTGGTTGCTGTGTTCCTTCCTGTTTACTTTGTGCTCATGGCACTGCACGGAAGACTTCAGACTACTGCCAGCCACACAATCAGAGTCTGTGGATGGCGATGGGGACGTAGGAGTTTTGTGGGACTGAAAAAGAAAATTACATTATATTAGAATTAACATAATACACTGATGTTTCTCTGAATATCTCAGAGCACAGCCCACCTTCTTGATGTAAAGGTCTCCCATGCGATAACGCTTGGTAATTTCCGACACCTTGGCCGGATCTCTCCTGATCAGCTCACTGAGGAGTTCAATTGGCGAAGTCGCGCCGTCTGCCTTCCATTCGATGATGCCCAGTTGTCGGAGGTGGGCCCTCGCGTGACTGGCCAGGGCCTTGCGGTTTTCAAAGTCGAACCCGCAAAGCTCACAGGATGTGTCTGACACAAACAAGATGGCACAGATGTAAACTTCTGCTGCCACACTATTTCAATCAAGTTGAGGTGTGAAATTTATCTGAGCAATACCCTAATTATTTTATTTTTCAGGCACTCTCTTGTAGACTAATTGTTGTGCTTGGGATCATTGTCCTGTTGCACGAGCCCATTTTGGCAAAGCTTTAGCTCACAGGGAGACGACTTCACAGTTGATTCTAGAATACTCTGGTAAGCAGAGGAGTCCACAGTTCAGTGGAAAAAGGAGGGGATTGCTCCAGGAGTCTTGTGGTTTGTTCAGATGCAATTATGCAAAGCTAAGTCTTGATGCATGCTCAATCATCCAGGTTTGTCACTTGGATGAGTAATGAAACATTTCTCCCACTGAAAACGCTACATCCAGATTAACATAATCAACTTTTTGGGATATGCTAAGTTGTGCTGTTATGTTCTTTTAAGAGAGAAGAGCCTTTCTCCTGATGAACCAAACAAGCCATACTGTACTGTTATGAACTTTAGCTTTTAACATTAACTGAGGCTTATACAGTCTGATCTGAATGCTAGAGATCAGCAAACACCCAGTACGTTTCCTTTTATGTAGGTGGTTAAGTCCTGTACTTTGTTAAAATACACTTTTCTACTTTTTTCTGGAAGTTAAGACGACTGTATCTTCTGTCAATTTAAGAGCCTACAGTCCACCAAGTAAGGGTCCAGTCAGGACATTATTCTAACCACACTTCATATTTGATTGCAGTAATAAGACAACACTATATAATACACAAAAGGCTCCAGGAAATGGTTTCAATAATTCACTATAGTATCTGGGAAGAATGCTGTGATTAATAACAAACAAAACAAGCTATGTCACAACCACAGACTATTTAAACTGTCTTTGGACTAGTGTCAGGTCCAAGTTGACTTTACTTACCAAGATGTATGACTCCACCCTTGCTAGATGGAGACTTCTCTTTCATGGAATAATCAAGAGGTGAGTTAGAAGCTGTCTCCCCAGATGCGAGGCTGTCTAGGGACCTTCTGGAGCTTTGAGAAACCCACGAGACTTTGCCCATTGCTCCAGACCCACTGGGGCCAGACTCTTTCCTGCCTTCTTCACGGTGCATCATCACTTCTTTTAGAAGATCAATTGGTGATGTTTTGATAGACCAAGAGAGACCGAGCTGCCGTAGATGGGCACGAGCGTGGCAAGACAGGGCTTTGCGGGTGTCAAATAGCTGGCCACAGAATTCACAAAGGACTGTTGGTGGAGACTGCACATCTGTGGAAGCTGGGGAACATTATATATCAGATTTCACTGTACACAGACAAATAAATGGAAAAATACAAGAGCAGGGAGTGTGACTAAGAAAGAAACAAATTAAGCCTGTTATAGTATAAGACGGTAACAAACAAAGAATTTGATTATAAATTTTCTGCTTTACCCGACTCAGAAGGTTTTGCAGAAATGACAACAGCAGCCAAATTCTGCACAGGGGAGCTGCTCTCATTGGTGGATGTCTTCAGCTGAACAGAGACCTCAGTCTCTATAGGCTCAGGCTTGGGTTTTCTGTGGAGGGGGTCCACTGCTAGCCGAAAACCTTTCTTAGCTTTTGGTGCCCTGTTGACACCAGGGGGAGAAGCCTGACAGATCTTTTCAGGAGTTGTAGAAAGGGGTGTAAAGGAAAGAGAGGTCCAAGACTGGCTTGGACCTGAAGACTGAGCTGCGACTGCAGGAGAGGGTGGGGCTGGAGATGGTGCTGCAGATGGTGTTGCAGATGAGCTGGCTGTATTGTTTGTTTTTTTGGGGTGTACAGCTTCTAGCATGCCACTGGATACCAGATCCTCAACGGCATCAATTGCAGAGTTTTTCCCCACTAATTCACTCATCCCTATGTGACGCAGGTGAGAGCGTGCATGGCTTGCCAGGCCCTTTCTATTCTCAAATTCCTCCCCGCAGAGAATACAGATGCACTCCTCAGATATTTTAGGCCGTTTGCTTGAGGACGACTCAGGTGTAGTAGACAGGTCAGATGGGCGTTTGGATGAGGTTGTAGATGGACTATTTGAAGTAAGCTCTTCCTTTTTCTCTAAATCAATAGGCTTAAGGTCCTCCTCTTCCATGACCTGATAAAGAAGATCAATAGGACTACCCTTGATGTCACTGTCAGAGATTCCAATCTGCCGCAAATGCGCCCGAGCATGACTAGCCAAGCCCTTGCGTGTCTCATACCAGCAGCCACAAAGTTCGCAAACGTAGACCTCATCGTGGGAGTCTGAAGCTAAAAGAATGAAGAAACACAAACAAATACAAAGTCAGAAGGAGACTAATGTTAGTTCAACAAATGTAAATACCCTTTATTACGTTGTGCATTGCACCTGCAGCTACACTCCTTCAAAATCTATGTTTCTTATAAATTGTTGCATAGCTTCCCTTACAACCATCTTGAGGGGCAACAAAGTCACTAACATTTTATTTTTTGTTTTTTGTGTTCTGTTTTCATTTCAGTGCAGTATGAGATTCTTATCATTTTCAGTTTTTCATTTTTGAGAAGTGAGTTGGTGATAATCTGGTAGCCTGCTATCACAACTGTTAATTTGTCCAGAGCCTCACATGGGCAGAAGGACTGGGAGACAAATTACAAGAAACACAGGTTTGTGAACATAAAGTTCCTGTTTTATGTTTGCATATCTATGGATCCTACAAAACACATTGAAATAAGAAGAAAGAAATTCTAATTGTTTGCAGATAAATACACTGACACACATGTTGTATGTATGAGTTTAGATATTTTGTAAAAACATTCTTTATATTATGTTAAAGAAAACAACTCTGTCCAGCCATACCTAACGTGATAGGAGCATCAGTTTCCCGTGGTGCCCAGAGTGGCTTTGCTGGGGCTGTGTGCTCTGAGGAAGATGAGCTGCCACGTTCAGCTGACTTAACAGGAGAAGGAGATGATGGGGAAACAGTTTTTGAAGATTCATTCTGTTTTGCTGGAGATCCCTGATGATCTACCTTTTGTGGAGTTGTCGTGAGTTTAACCCCAGTCTGGTAAGAGGTATTAGCATCCTCTTCTTCTTCTGAAGGTGTCTTTGATTCCTGCTGCAATGTATTTTTTTGAGGCACTGGCCCAGGTCCTGAAGAGTTCAATTTGAAATCTGGAAGGCAGCCATCTCTCTCCTGGACGATCTGGTAGAGGAGCTCTATGGGAGCCCCGCTGCTTTCTGACAACGTCACACCGAGCTGGCGCAGATGGAGTCGGGCATGGCTGGAAAGTCCTCGCCGTGTCTCAAAGTACGTTCCACAGACTTCGCACATTACTGGCTGTGGGGTTGCTGTAAGGGGAGTTGAAAGTTAATGCTGACCAGTGAAATGAAATTAACAAGAATGGGCAGAAACCGCAAAAGCAGACTCTAAATGACACTCTAAACCCAATTACCTGAAATAATGCAATTTTTGGTAATTAACTTAAACGCATTCTTTGTGTTTACCTTGTGAATCCATTGATGCTGAAAAATGCTGCAGGTTTATTCTGGGAGATGAAAGCGTGTCGTCTTCTTCTGAATCCTGTTCCTACTGAATGAAAGCTGAAATTTTTAAAAGGTAGAGGAGCTGTATTAGTGTTGACAACAATTTGCAGGTAATTGTTATAGCTCAATAAATAAACGTGCAATATACTTTCCTTGAAATCCTACCTTTTATAACAAAAAAATCCAAACCGGCTGCCTAAACAACACGATTCGACTGAAACCTAGCATAAAAAAGCCCTTTTTTACAAACGTCTTCACAGCCGTGGACTAAAACCGGACTGCATCTCTTGACACAGCGTACACTTAAATAAACTCGTCTACTACAAATGTTACTGTACACACTTTAACAAAACAATCTGTAAGCAGTTTAAAGACATTGTAACTTAAAGCTAACTCCGGCTAACCCTGTTACAGCCTTTGTTTTGCTCTAAAATGCTAACTTTAGCTGTTGTGCTAGCCTTAAAATAATCTTATTTAGGATTAGAGACGACAAACTACAAATGCCAAGGCCTTAAATGGGAAAAAATCAGAAATCCTTTATTTATAAAAAAGCAAATTTTGCCAAAAAACCCGAATACACTACCTGTGTGCATCTGTTTCCCTTATAGCAACAAGCTCAGTGGAAGTAGTGTTCCACAAATTCCCGGCTGTATCCTTTTTCAAAATAATAGTCCAAACGTTATAGCGTCAGAGGTTTGGTAATGGGGCAACAAAAGTCACCGATTAGGAAAGATATTTTGTTTGTTCCCCCAGCAAATTTTAGCTTTGATTGCAGCATATACAGTTACGATAGCTGGTGTATGTATGTATATGTAGGTAGAATAATGTCTTTTGAATTATATGGGTGGTATTTGTCATGTCAAACAAATACAATACAAAAATGACAGACATATGAAGATATTATAAATAAAAATGTGAATTTAATCCTCCTCTTATGATCTCATTGAAAATTTTTACCAAGTAAATAATGTCTAAAGCTGAAGATGTCACATGGATACTGTACTTTGAAAAAATCTTGAGCCATCCGTCATTTCATTACATTCAACATAACCTTCTATTAGTCACACACACGTGAAATTTGTTAAAGACAGATAGCAGAGGATGGTTTCGATCCATCGACCTCTGGGTTATGGGCCCAGCACGCTTCCGCTGCGCCACTCTGCTGTGCTTGAACACGCGCAGCTAAACTTTGAGGTAAAGTGGTCTTGAGATATAGTTCCCAAGTCTTTCTGGTGATCTTTCAAAGTTTCCTTTGTTCATTGCCTGCTTTTTCATTCATTTTCAGTTTTAGTTTTTGTACCTGGCCATTTTCAAACACTGAGCTATAAATTATCAACGTACAAAAAAGGCACAAAAATTAACCAATGAACCAGTGTTGTGTCTACACACGACAGACAAATTAACAAATAACTAACTTTAAAATAGTGTCTTTAGTGTTGCTAGCAGCGTGATGCCTGTTTAGTTGGAGTGTTGCGATGTTTGTCACCATCTAGTGGTGGATCCTATTCATTGCAAAGTATTCAACCCTTTAACTTTCAAAATCTTGTCTAAAAGGGGAAAAGTTAAAGGGTTAATTTTGATATCACAACTTTGTCATAGTTTGATTGAATGTATTTATGTATTTATTCAAATGCTCCAAATAAATTGCAGACTGTTAAATTGCTAGCATCACATTTAATTATATCTTAAGATAACAAACAAGTGCCAAAGTGTAATCAGTTTGCTGGAAGCAATTAACATAATTTTGACGTCTGAAAATGAAATTATACACATGCACTCTATGTATCAGAATCCAAAAACCTTCTTAATCCCTGAGGAAATCGTGTATGTGAATTTATGTGTTGACAGTATAATCTATATGTTGGCTTCGACATGATCTTTGTAACAGAAGACTCAGTAGACACAGCAGACAACTTCACAATCTTTTAATTAAACCTACTGAGCTCCAACAATAAGCTGCAAAACTTTCTTGGGGAAGGGAGCTTTGGAAAAGTTGTTAAGTGTGTCAACACGGTATCCAACACAGAGGTTGCTATCAAAATAATTGAAGACAAGCCTGTGATCATTATTTGAGTACTGGAAGAGTTAAAACACAAATTTCTGACATGAAAACTGAAGCTGGAAAACGGATGTAAAAATATTATAGATTTTTACCTAAGACCTTCCTGCAGGGATGATAAACTTGGTGCTACGTGTCTTTAACAGATTACAATTCTGAAAAAGCTCAAGAGTCTGGATCCTGACAAATTTAATTTTGTAAAATATAAAAACAGATCGTAGTCTAAAGGAGTATGTGCAGGAAAGAGACTCTCAACCTCTGTCTTGGGATGAGCTTCACACAGTTTTACATCAGGTTTTCCAACTTTACCTGTTTCACCATGTAAAGAAAAAAATACCAATTTGCATAGATGTGTTTAGAATACATTTGTGTAATTCCAGCTGACCACAGCGATGTTCCTTCATGAGGCCCTGAAAATCATCCATGCTAATCAAAATCTTGATGCTTTTTTCCAGATGAGGTTCATTGAGGACACTCTGAGTCAGCCACCAGATTATCAGTTGTACATTGGACAAAAAAAGCACAAGGTTCATTCACCTTGAAGATAGATGTAACCAGGAGACCTGGAGATTAAAGGGACCTACCTGCCTGCCTGGCTGCCTGCCTACCTAAAACTAACTTGAACCTGAAAGAAATTAGTCTGAATTAAATAATATAAAAAAAGACTTTAAAATAAAATATGATGATTTATGAAAGTTATGTATGAGTAAAAATTTTATTAGAGAAAGGGAAACAATGATTCAATTAAATAAAAAAAAACAAATGTGAATACAAAAAGTATATTGGTAGCCAAAGAGCTGAAAATGATTTTAAATATTTAAAATTTTCTTAATTCCTGAATGTCATGTACTTACATGCACATTAGTCTAATCTAGAGGTGCCAGAACTGGCTTGCTAAAGGATCCCCAATGATCCTTTAGCAAGCCAGTAAACAAGGATTATTTTGGACTTTTGTTTTGTTTTGTTTTAATGAAATTGATTATTTTCATCCAAGCCAGAGGTCTGAATTATTGTTAGTTTTTCAAACTTTTTAGTCAAAAACAGTATTGCAGGCTAGTGGTTAGGCTTAAAAACCATTGCAATCTTTGTTAAAGTTATGACAGCAGCTTTTGTTGTAAGCTAAGCTAACAGAATAATAAGTGTGTCAAAGAATTCTCTCGGGAGTAAGGAAAGACACAACAGCTGTTTAAGCTTTTACGTGACATCACGGGCCGCCACAGAATGCTCGCCGGTAAAGCTGACACCCT
>VUQR01036416.1:21443-38324 GCA_015108515.1 Hemichromis elongatus
TTTTCATGTACATTGTACAAATATTTAGGTAACCTCATTGTCTTGATCACTGAAAGTTTAGTTTTGTTGTTCCTTTTTCAAAGAAAGTACTGAGATTTTTTCCTGGCTGTTGATAATAATTTGCTACCATCTTTATTAAAACACAGAGGAAACTTATGATTAAGTGTCTGTGGGTTATTTTGGGTTTTTTTTTTATCAAAATGCGAGTGCCTGTCCACTTCCAACCACTAGGTGGCGGAAGAACTCTTCTAAAACTACTCTTGGATCTTTATCTTGGTGACTGAGAACTTAAAGTTCTTGGAATGAACCTTTTTATTTATGTTTTTATTGTGGTGTATCATTCTTGGCTCCTGTACCTGGCAGAAGATCTGAGTGCGTCACAAAGCTGCCAAGAGTGTGTTAATATTGGAGTTGCTGTGTTTGACTCAGCACTACAGCCTGTTATTGCCAAATGGCACTGAAGCTCATTGGGAAAGATTGCTGGATATGATTATATGATAATGACTGTCCTAACCACAACCTGCATTTCACCGTTTCACTAAAATCATTGATATCCCACAGTTTATTATTTCCGATTTCCTAAAAACATTTTGTCTTATTTACTAATTCAGAGAACAACACTCCAGTACGCAATCCTGCTCGTTTTTACCAAATGTTTTCGGCTTACTGGAACATCATCTCAGGTTTGCGCAAGCCAATTCTTGTAACTCAAACTAGCTCTCAGTAATCAGTTTAACATGTTTATCTGGAACCTTTTTTTTTAACCATTTTTCCTCACCTAGTGTTCTCACGGCTTGTTTTGGGAAATTGAAAGCAGAATGGGGAAACTCCCTTAACGCGAATAAACCACTCATTGACAAACCTTCTCAATTACACACACACACACTGTGGTGTAAAGGGGAGCGCGCAGCCCTTCTGACGGGCAATGTGGGAGGGAGTTCCCGGAAACCTATCGTGATGTGACGTTTGCCAGCAACATTAACCATATATGGGTTGACGCTTGTGCGTCAGTAAGGAAAAATCCTACGCTGGGACGTCTCCAACGTCAAGCAACTTCTGGTGTTGTAAACTTCACTGCTGATCAGAGACAGCGGTGTGGTTTAATGTTCACGAGAAGTACAATAATTTTTGGAGTGGCACTTAAAAAAATACACGACCTCAAAAACAAAGCAACACATTTCTTAATTTTATAATTTCATTTACTTAAATATTTACTGTACAGGTAAAAAACAACAACAACAAGGGTCTCACGAGGGTAAATTTAACACAAATAACTTACATAAAAAGCATCACAAATAGCAATTAAAGAAAATGTAAACAGGAAAAGCCAAGACGACACTTTCAAAAACTTATTCAAAAATGCCCTAAGTGTTTTAGTCTTGTATTATTTCTGTGTGTGGGTGATGTTTCTTTAGATGGCAGAAATCACAATAATCCAGTTTTCATACTAAAAACGTATAAAGACCAGGTTGAGCTGTCAGTCCAGTTACTGTCCAGTGTTTTAATAAGTGCATTCTTTCTTCAATAAGACTTTACTTTGGGTGCTAGCATGAGCTGGCAGCCACTGCTCACATGCGTCATGACTTTCTGTTTGAGTTGGGACACCTGTTCCCGCAGTAGAGAAGCCGTGCTTGACAGTCCAGCGTTGTCATTTTTCAACACTTTAACCTTGTCTTCGAGACGGGCGATGCGCTCCAGTTTGCGCCTTCGACACTTTGAGGCTGCGAGCCGGTTCCTCAGCCGCTTGCGCTCCGCTTTTAACCGCTCCTGATTCTCCAAATCGACAGGGGACATGGGCGGAGAGCTGTTGTCGCTGCTCTGCATGTCGGGGACTGTCTGAGGCTCCTCTTTCATCCCTCCGTATCGCTGAGAGTGGATGCCGGCCCCGGCCAGTGAGTGCTGAAAGTGGTGTGATCCGTGCGCAACGGCTTGAGGATGCTGGTGGTACTGGTGATGCGGCAGGTAGCTGATGGTGGTGGAGGGATAGCTGGCTGCAGAGGTCAGGCTGGGGTTCGTGGTGCAGCTGCTCAGGGTTGTATACTCGAGCGGCTCCGGTTGCATGGATGAGCCGAACACCGAGGCTGGAGCCGAGCAGGCAACCCCGCCGGTGCCGATGGACACGTTTGGAGGAGCCATCTGGTTCATCTTGTGTAGGTCGTCCAACGCTTTAACAAAACCTTCGGCAAAGCCCTCCTGCTCCTCCGTGATCCCGCGGTTGTACAGGTACTGAGCAGGTGTTGGCGTAGTGATAACCCCGTTGCTGCTCTGGACGATCAGTCGCTCTAATTCAGGAGAGGCGAGCTTCAGGGAGCCCACTTCTGCCGTCCCCGCTGGATAGAAATCACTGTCGGCGCGCAGGTGCTGTGACTTGAAGTTTGAGTTCCGATATGTATCGGAGAAGTTCAAGTTCATATTCTGCTTAAGCAGCTTGTAGTCCTGCAGGGCTGCGCCTGGATGGCCATAAGCAGAGAGAAACGAGTCGTCATAAAAAGGCTGTTCCATTATTGTGGACATATTTCAAATCAGACAGTCAAATACAAGAGTGCGCTGCAAAAGATGTTGCTCGGACACCGAGGCTTCAGTGTCCCAAAGTGAGTCAATCTCCAGCACAAAGTCCCGCTGTATTATTATACTGAAGACCAAAGCTATCAAAACAGAGCAAAACTTCCAAATAGTGGAACTGTACTGTACCAAGTCGTCGATTTGTACCTTTAGTTGGAATCAAAGCGGAGTCCAGTGAGTAACTCAGATGTTTTCATTCCACTCGTGAGAAGGAGAGACTGCTCTTCTACAAGTGTGAGCTCCACTTGTGTTTCCTTGTTAATGACAGGCGGCTGACGCGCTCTGCTGTATTCATATAAGCCCTACGCTCTGATTGGCTGTTTCTGTATTGTCTCCGACTGATCTCGACTTGACGCAGCTTCCAGGAAAATGGACTGTAAACATGACAAGACCTATTCGGCGTAGGGGAAACTCAGTCCAGGTAGGAATAAACACATAAAATAGGCTCCCTCAAGCATTCACACTCGTAGTCCTTTTTAACAAGTCAGTTGAAATGTTGCCCACAGTCCAGAAGCGATTCAAAGCCAACCACAAATGGCAACGAGCCCTTTCCAGCTCTGTTCGGACACCTATAACCGCTGCCACTCTGCCTTTCACCCTCAACAGTAACCCCACCAGTAAAGATATATAATCTGGTGTTGAGTCATTGGCTAAAAAACTGATATCGACCGGTCCATATTTGGCTATCCTGGCGCACCGGTTCCTCAATGATAGGAGCAGGAAGCCAATCCCATTCTGGCGCACTTCCAGCTCCGGGGGATGTGGCAGGAGAAGGGAGAGGAGGTGCGTCGCTGCCCGCTTTACCCCGCAGGCAGGGAGAGGATGGGTAACTCTTGGGCGAGATGCCTTCAAAATCGCACGAAGCCTAACGGGTGTCTGGCAAAGGAAGACATGTTCGGTGAATCAGAGCAAACTATTAGTGGGTTTTTTTTTTTTCAAGTAAAACATTGAAATAAACAACGTTTAAGGCTTACAGTCATAAGATAAGATGGAGGGAGATAATAGTCAGTCAACTTGAATTCAGTGCACAGTACTTTGATTTTACCATGTTTACTTGCTCATTTGCGTTTATTTATTAGTGTAAGCGTAGCCTTTTGAACCTACTGCGTTCCTATGGCAGCATAAACACATGACAGAATCTCTCAGGTATTTCAGACTAAAGACACGTCACGTGCCCCCAACACCTGTTTGATAGAAAGACGTCTTTGTCTCCCCCGTATGGTAATGACCTCTGAATCATGACCCAGAAGGCCATGCGCACACGCACATCCATATTTTTTTCTTCAGTTTTTCTTATGCTTACACATGTCCTTGGGTCACATTCTGTTTTGCACACGTGTATACATGTTGTTGTTTTTTTTGTTTTGTTTTTTTGTTATGGCTGAACCAGAAGAAGTCTAGCTGTATTTTATTTATTTATTTGTTTTACTTTTTTTGGTATCTTGTATAATATTACAGAGTGCTAGACTGCGCCATGTCAGTAAGGAAAATGTGGCTGATAGGTGCGTAATTGCAGGTCTTTTGGATGGCAATTTGAGGCAATTTTGTCTGCATTTGTGGCTGTAAAGAATTACTTCAGCATTTAAGTACTGTAATTTGATCACAAAAGGCAGATTCAATAAGAAAACTCTATGTAGAAAGAGCACACGGTGGGATGTTTTGACTTTTATTTCCAAGAATGAAATTATTGGAAATTAAATTCACAGAACTTCATAAATCTTAACAACTAAAAGAAAAATACAATTTCAAGTGCTTCCCAGAAGCTAGAACATAAAACATAACATAAAACAACATCAACTAAAGGCAAGTTTAAAAAGATGTGTTTTTAACTGTTTTTTTGTTTTTTTTAAAGAACTGACAGAGTCTACAGATCTACTTCTGAATCCTACATTTTCTACATCTTTCCTTGCCTCTTGAATTCAAGCCACACTTGCCATGTGTGAAAATACCTGATAATTTTTTTAAGTCTGTTGTGAGATAAGCTGATGTCATCACAGTGACATCATCAATTTGTCAGAGCTCCTTGTAAGGTGTCATACAAATGCAGCAATGCAAGAAGAAACTGGTGGACAAAGCTGATCTTCGTGTGGAAAATTGGTTTAGTGAACCTTAAACCCTTCAAGAAAAAAAATGAACATACTCAAATTCAGTCTGAAACATCTCCACAGCAACAAAATGAACAATTTTGATCTCCATGGCTGAGAGACTCTTGGGGGAATTTGGATATGATAAAATACAATAAACCTTCCAGTCCCTATTACGATGCCGGTGGAAGACTGGAAAAACTCCAAAGTACACTTGCATTTTTATTTCCACTTGCTCAAAGCCAAATTACAGACTACAAAGACATTAATACTACTGAGGCTGTTTTAAGAATTAAGACTGCTGCAGAAATGAATAAAAATAAGCGACATATTCATTTTAATGTTTCAGTTCAAGACCCAAGCTTGTAACCATCCAAAAATGCCACTGATTATGTTTTTTTAAGGATATGGCCTGGACTCAAAACCCACACCTCCTGATTGAAGGGTGCCTGGTACTGATTAGTGGCCGCACAAATTTCATGAGATTGCAGTATCCACAGCAGCAACAGGCTCTGCTGAAAATTGCAGTAGTGACTCGAAAACAGCTCTAAGTTGCCTTGATTCAGCTGTTCCTCTTACCACATTTTAGGTGGTGCAAATGTGTTGCTGTTGTATTGGCGTTATTTTATCCACAATACATTACACTCCCTGTTTTTTAAAATGATCTGAGTCTTAAGTTAAAGTTTGGTCAGCTGTCATGCAGCGGTCAGCCTGTCAGTGTGGACAACACCAGGGGAAACAGAGAAACAGAAGTAGTTCAGGGAAACAGGGCAAGGTATCAGTCAGTGGTCAGTTCCACTTTCAGAGTGATCTCATCCACTTACTAAAAGTCACGATAGTCACTGCTTTGAGATAGCACAAAATTGTGACCTCTTATTGCTCATGGCTTGATACTGACAACTGTTTGCTTCAGATGAGATGGTAAATAGTGTGATTATTTCTGGTAAAATTTTATATTATATATTCTAATGTATATTAGTGTGTTATGCTTTTTTTTTCTTTTTCTTTTTTTAGCAGATTAGGAGACTGAGAATCTAATACCTGATCTAATCAAGGAAATGAAAATGCCTTCTCTGGCTGGAATATTTACAGCCTATAAGGCTTCTTATTTGGCATCCCGAATTGGTATCATGGTTCTGTTTTGAACCATTTCTTGCTCCTGTGCACATGATTATGTATGGCGATAGACAGAAATTCACAGAATTACTGAGCAAACACCTCATACATGCAATTCTGTCACTTTCTTTGAACACTGGTGTGATTCAGGTTGACAGATAGGACAGCAAAGAACAAAAGCAGCAGCCACAAAAAAATAAGAACGGTGAAGTATGAAAGCATCCAAGAAGCATATAGGTGAAATAAACCACATCAGGGTCGACAGCAGCTGTGGCTAAACTGTATAAAGATAGTTTTTGGTTTTTCTGATTGTATGGTTTGTCGTTGGCTATTAGCACATCACTGAGTGAACCTATTAGAGACGCTGGAGACAAGTGAACCGTGTGAGGTAGGAGTCCTTAACAGCACATAAGAGAAAGTAATTGAATTTGTCACAGCTGTAAAATTTGTCATTTAGAAGAAAGTCTATAATGTCAGCGCGACACCTGTATTAGTTTAATTCTGAGTCACACTTCCAAAACATTTTTTTACTGAGAATTGAACGATCTGGATATTGCCTGCACTGCTGACATTTAACCACAGTAGGAGATGAAGTGCAATAATCAAAGTATTACAGCCAAGATGAGTTTATGGGAAATTAGAGAGTCTGATTTGCAAAATTCACGTTGTTTGGAAGAAAGGAAACACAATGGCTTAAATTCCTTTGTTTTGTGTAAATGTTCTCTCGCCAGAAGGAAAATGCAGTTTGATTACGTCTTCTTCGACCATTTTCTTTTATGCCTCTGTTTGACTTCTAACAAAACTTTAAAAAGGACAAAAGTGGAAAAA
Source organism: Hemichromis elongatus (assembly GCA_015108515.1). Taxonomy (NCBI): domain Eukaryota; kingdom Metazoa; phylum Chordata; class Actinopteri; order Cichliformes; family Cichlidae; genus Hemichromis; species Hemichromis elongatus. The sequence goes on from VUQR01036416.1 coordinate 28,034, forward strand.
ATGCCTGTAAGCTGCTGATGTTCATTTGGCCTTGATCTCAACTTTAACTCCCTCCTGTCCTTCTCTCCTACACAGCTTACTCAAGCACTAAAACACTTCCCGGCTTAAGTAAATGAACCAGAACTAACATCTCTCCTGTGTTTTTGGCAAGGTCTTCCATGCTGGAAGCTCAATGACCTGGAAGGGGCCTGTAGGTGTGGTGAGTAAGGTAGGGGTGTTCATCAGGGCAAAAAAGCTGTCTGTCCCCTTAAGGAGTGGACAGCTCACTGCCCTGCACAGCATATTAAGTCAAAGGACTGTTAGTCAGTCCTTAAAGACTGTGAGGGTCATTTTAAATCAACGCTAACAAGCCGCCATCAATTTCTCTTCCACCCCACCCCCCACCCTTCCATCTGCACTAAAACCCTCTATACACCAACAGCCCTTTACTTTCCTTCTTCCTCCCCTTCATTATTATTTGGCTGCCCGTGGGAAATTGAGCCGCCCTGTGCATGTAATCGCTTTAATGAATGCATGTTTAATCAGCATATTTTTCATCTTTAGCTCCCAGATAGTGCCAAGAAGCCTTGTAGCAATGAGAGACCTTTAACACAAGGCATGATGACTGCTGGGGCCAAATGAGCGTGGCAGGAAAAGACAGTCAGACCCAGCTGTCCCCGCAGGCTGACGTAACACATATGGAGCTGTCTTTCCCACTTCCTTTCCATCTACACGGATGCTTTAACTCCATGTCATTCTGCCAGTCTGTAAGAAAAAAGGCAATCAGCAGGAAGTGGGGCAATTAGATCTAATCTGATTCTACATGCTCATTTGGTTATTAATTGAGCCGGCTCCTTGTTGCTTTTTTTTTGTTTCAAAAAGATGAAAATATCATAATTATCATCAGTAGCAGTAGAACTGTGAGCGCAATGACGTTAGCAACGAGCTTCAGAATCGTTTGATACACCACTTTTCAATCAAAGCAGTTGGAGACTGCAATATCAGTGTCAATCCATTATTAATGATTGCTTACTGATCTGTTACCTAACACCAGAACTTGAGTATATTTCCATGTTGGCGGCTTCTTGAGGCACTATGCGGAGTGTGTCCTAAATGCTACATAACAGCATGCGAACAATGACAATGTTAACTCATTAATGTTCACAATCTGAGTTTTAGTGGGAACATACTGATGTTTTCTAACTAGTTCTAGCACAAAAGTCTGCAGTTTTTTCACAGACAGATAAGCCAAAAGGCATCTCAACACATGCACCGCAGCGTTGGAGTTTTCTAGAGATTTCCTGATTGAGGCGTACGTAAGAGGACGAATGTCTGGCGCAATCTGTAGATCATTTATTAAAATGTTTTAATGTTCCAGTTTCATAATATAAAGTCCGTTTCTTGTTTTGTGCTACAAGTGTGAAAGGGAAACACAAATGCTTTTTTTTTTTTTTTTGATTTACTTGAAAAGTCCTGCAGCAATTTTAAAGACATTTTTTTTCAAAACCACAAATACAAGCTTTATACTGAAAGAAATTAGCCAAAAATCAATAAAATACATCCTATAATGATCACAAATGTCTAATTAATCTAATCATTTTCAGTCCTTCAGTAGCTTTGCAAACGTGGCTATGTTTGCAAAGCTGCAAACTTCCCCTGTTATTGACGCCAACATTAAAGGAAAATTGTGACTTTTTGATTAATTACGAAACTTTTTACGAGACTTTTTAACCCCTGTTGCTATTCCTGCAGTGAACATGGCAACAATCAAACAAAACACACAGACTGTTTCGAAATGGTCCATGACTTGTATTTATGATTTCTTAAAAACATAGTGCTAAAATGAAAAATGTGAGCAAAGTCAAACACTCCATTTTCCGCAAACTCATCCAAACAAGACACGTCAAACCTTTGCTGTGAAACTATGAGGGAGGGCTGACATACTGTAAATGACTAAAAGACTCAGACTGTTGTGACATAAAGGGCTGGCTTAACCTTTAATACATACGCCCATGTCATTGTGAATACAAGGCGATAATATCGTCAGATAAAATCTGAACTGAGATTATTGCAGGATTCAGGCTTTCTTTAAACTGCTGGATCAGGGAGGAGAGATGCTGTGTATTGCGGATGTTTGATTCCTGTCTGACGCCAACCGAGAGTTCCTCTTTGTGTGAAATTTGGAGAAGTGAATGTGAGCTGGCAGGGGGCCAGGGTGTGGAGGATTTGGGTACACCACATTTTCATTTCCCTAGTAAGTTGCAGTGATGGGTCAGCTGTGGTGCCAGTGTGGCAACAGCAAGCTTGGAAGGGTTCAGATCAGCAGTCAAGCAATAGATTGCACAAGCCCAAAACACACTTACGAACAAATATTAATGATTCAATGAGAAACTCCATGTGCTTTGTGGACTTTATTGACCTTTATAAGTCACAAATGACTATTAAAAATCATAAACAAAGTCATAACACAGTAGCCCTTGTTGTAGTGCTGTAACTGCCTTCCATGTCTTAGTTTCTGTGGATACAAAGTTGCCTCAGACGTACACTTTGGTGTCTTACTGTTACTCTGTATCTCCACTAGTTGCATGGCAGTTTTCCCTCCTGTTTTCAGTCTTTATGCCAAGTCACGCTTACTACTGACTGACTTTTATCATACATGATCTGAGTGATGCTAAGTTCTTTTTTGAGAGAGTGTTTATTTTATGTGCAAGGGAACCCACCTAAAACTCGAAAAAAGGAAGTGACTTGTGCAAAAACAGTCTCTCACTACAAGCATTTGAACAACCTGTCTGGCTTGTTCGTGAAATAACTCTATTATAATAAAAAAATATATATTATATAATAATTTGGGAGAGGAATAATATGTCTCCCTGCAGACACAGACCTCCAAGATGACTAGAAGACTGTAATATAAGAGCAACTACATATCTGTGTTTTCCAATTAATGGCTGTGTTGCATATCCACGAATACAGTCACAGCTTCAGGCAGAAAATCAACCATTTCCAAAAATGTTTCAATGCAGACGGTATGTCTTTCCATCAATACGCCCTTACACAACATTCCTTTGTAGTGAGTACCTTACTTCATGCACTTGTGACACAGTATCCTGTTGCATGTCTATCATGGATTTTAGATTACTGTAATTAACATTATTATTATTGAGGGCAGGAGCAGGGCTGTGATTTATTTTCATCACGTTAAGGCTTCATTTATGTGGCATTCATCTGTGCCTTATGAATTTATGCGCATACATTCCCCTGCATCTTGTGGTAATTTGCAGTGTTCCTCTGCTAAACCCGCCACATCCCGCCAATTAAGAAAGAGCTCAAATATATGTTGACCTGTGAGAAAGAGAACTCATTCACATGATGGTTGATCATAACGTTAATCACAGTAGCAGGTAAATGACTTGGCTATTTACTCTCAGGATGTCAAATGAGAAGCTGTGGTATTGGTTTGAGGTGAGAGCCTCACTTCAGCCTACACAATTTCCCAGCAGGTAATTTAAATGAGAAATGGCAGCTATGTTTATCTTTCAGGGCAGAGTTAGTGTTGCTTATGTTAGATTATGTTACTGATATAGAAAAAAAACAATGAAACCCAGACAGCATACCCAGGAAACAGATTTCCAGGATATCCTGGAAATCTTTTCGTGCGTTCTATATATATTTATATAAACACAATTTTAAAAGTTTTTAATTTGTGTGTAATTTTTATTGTTCCCTGATCGCTAAAACGTGAGGGAGCAATTTAATAAAAACAAAAATGAAATATTCTGACTGCCTGTAGTGAGAGTTAGGGTGAGAGTAAAGGATAGGCGTGGGGTCATCACCGATGATGACTTAAACCTCAGAAGGTTAACTGCCATGCAACCGAGAGCACCTTCATTATGAGAAATGTTTACCAAAGAGACACAAAGGGGAAGGACAGTCTTTTTAATTGCGTGTTTACTAGACATCAATGTTGCGAGTCTTGGTGAAACTGTGTAGGCGCCAAAAGCGCATTTTTGATGCTCTCACTGTCACTGATGATCATTGAACTCAGCACTTCTTAACTCCATTGCTTCCTGGAAAAGAAAGAGACGTGCATAGAAACGGATGGCATGGTATAATATGGCTGTTGCCATTATCATCAAAGTCTGAGTGTTGTGCACCAGCAAACGGGAGCTCTGTGTGTATATATAGAATCTAGACGACTTGCTAATTTACGTTCAGTGGGTTCAGCGGTTCAACGGTGGTTCCCCACCCATTGATTCATTCATCAGAACAGCAAGTTCATTATGCTGTACTCATCGCAGCAATGTACATTTTGATAACATTGCTTAACCCTGATGGCCACGCTGATCCAGATTACCGCTTCTGAGAAACTTTGTTGTTCTTTAAAACCTTAAAAAAATCAGATTATCAGTGTTGGTAATTTTTAAATTAAGCATGTGCAACTATAAATTTACTGTTTTCGATTTCTAAAACAATTTCATTACAGCGCAGCAACCAACAATATCAAATACTTAACACAAAACTAAGATAATATTATTTTCGTATTCAAATTTCTTACAGTGAGAGGGGTTACAGTCATAATACATGCTAAGTTAATCTCCTAATTAGTCATTCAAGCCCCTCAAACTTTCATCTGAATTCAGGAGTTGGAAGCGTTTCACTCAACCTCATTATTTACTGTCTGTTTCACAGCAATGTAGCGATGAAAGCCCACTTCTATTTAACTTACCAGAAGTGGTTCACCAGCTTGGGTTTTCACACACAGTCGCATATACGTGTGCGCACGCACGCACACACACACACACACACATATGCTCACACATGCCGACAGGAACTTTCCTGTCAAAGGATAGTTGTTCTCATACTAAGAAAGCCAAGTGAGAGAGTACAAAGGCGGTCAAAGGGGATTGCTTTTTATATCTACATGCACTGAATGCCTTCACTCAGCGCTATAACTGACTTCCGCGATAATTTGTGCCAACCTGTAAACGAATCAAACTGTGAAAAGAGGCATTTCAGTCCTTAAATGAGCAGCCTGCGAGTCTGCTCCATCATTTACTGGATCTGCTGTTTTCAAGTCTTTTTACTGACGTTTGTGTGTGTGTGTGATAATTCTGTCAGCCTTTTGTACTAGGATGCCTTTTATCTGACAGCTCTGATGTAAAAAGAATTTCCTGATAAATTACTCACCATCACATTGCAGCCTACAGATCTTGTAGTGTAATACATATGTAAAGGTGTATAGGTGGCTGCCTTGATCCGCCACACAGTGTGCAGAGAAAGATATGCTAATTATCATGTGACACATATCGGAAAACCATTTTAGCACCCAGTATTTAACAAATCTGAGACATATTTGTACCCCTGTAAAATTCTGCCCAGCAACAGGGAGCGATGACCAGCCACAAGATTAAAATCACCTGCCTAATCTTCCGTGGACTGCCCCCGTGCCACTAAAGTGGCCCAGATCCTTTGGGGTGTGGGTATGAGTCCACTGTGGGTGTTTTATGACGTCGGCAGCTGATCCTTGGGGTTCTGTGGGTTGCAGACCCACATGAATTGAGTTTGTTCCAGCACATCCCGCTGAAGCTCTTTTGGATTCAGAGGAGGTGGATGCTTCTATAGGCTTGTTGAGCCATTTCTGACCAGGTTTTGCAATATGATAGAGCAAACTGTTCTCCAGGGGAGGCTGCTATTGATAACGGGACTCTAACTCGTTCCCCCTTGAACGCCTTGTTTCTCTTTTTTGAAAGGAGCAGTTTCTGTCATATTTCAGACCTGCTTTCAGATCAAAGTGGCTGGGTGTGCATCAGAGGTTAGCGAGGGTGATCTCTGCCTATACAGCTTACTAGGGCTACCCTTGGAAAAACCCAGAACCTATTCTAGTGGTCGTCAAACCACGTCTTTATTGATATACATATGCTGTGGTGTCAAAACTCATCATCAAGGGTATACAGGAGGTCACATTGTGTATTTATGGGGGGAAAAGTTAAAAAGTTTTCCAAATAACTAAGAGTCTATTTTTTAAAAGTAACTGTTAATATACCATCAGTGGGAATAGCAAGTGTGATCTTGTTGTCTTTTTTCAGTTAATAGCTGTCAAGTCATTGCCCCTGATTCTGAAGCAGCACAGTTCTGAAACAAGTCCTGCAAAACAGACATAAGGAAACTTTTGTCATTTATAGAGTCAAGATAAAAAGGATGAAGAGAAAAAGTAGTTTCACTAACTTTATTGCGCTGAAGTGGTCTACAATTGGGAACAAGTGTTAATGTGAATGAAACCTTTTTAGTCCCTATGCAGCAGATTTGTTAAAGCAAATGTAGATTCAATCTGCATAGCATTTATCTTTACACGATGAATTTAAGCTTGTTTCCGGGGCCGTGGGATTGTAAAACTGTTTCAGCTGCGTCACCTCAAAAAAATACATGTGCAACTACATAGGTGTGAAGTGTTTTGGTTTTACTTGTTTTCAATTTTTGTGGATTCCACTGTGGTTAGCTTTCTGTGGTTTGATTACTTTTTAAACAATCCTCTTCATATTATGATTGAGTGAGTTAGCTCTAATTAACATGCTCATCCTAGAAATTAAAAAAAAAAACTCCACCGCATCTTTCCTTTTTCAAGTAAATCACCCTCACAGACCCACTTTTTCTGTTATGACAAGTAGCTTATGGTGAACCATGAGTGGGATTCTGTCGTCGACTGCTGTTACTGAGTAACTTTGCCGTCTTGCTGATCTGCTCTTTTCTAACAGCTCAGAATTCCTCAGAAATGTCACTTCTGACCACAGATTGTGGTTGTTAGCCAAAGTTCCAGAGACTTACTTTAAAACAGAAGTAACAAAGGCGGAACTTACCGAAAGCCCGTTTTAACTTTGATTTCATTAACCTCTTCATCATTCACCAGGACTCTGTGTGCTGTAATAACTCCAGTTTGCACAACTGTTGCACAACTGAGCAGTGTGAATAGCGTGGTTTCCTGATTCCAATGGCCAGTGCATGGGCTACAAGTGTTTAGTACTGCAAAGATTTTGTGAAATCAAACCTGTTTATTCAGATAGCATGACATTTAACTAATCAGTTAGCAGTTTGCTCCACAATTTCAAAGAAAAAAGGGTTCAGTGGCCCAAGTGCATTTGAGCAAGCTACTGAACTTCAGATTGCACCTGATGCATCGATCAGTGTGTGAGTGTGAATGTGACAGTTAATGTGGTGTACATGTAAAATAAGAGCTGTATGACTGTTTGAATGTGGTTTGAAGAGTTAGAGTGCTTCAAGGAAAATGCAATGTACTTGCCAGTTAATGTCCCAATTTGCTTATTGTTTATTCACATTTATTTGTAAATGCTAGCAAAACTCATTTGTCTACTGTTTGTCCTCATCTGTTTTTCAATACATAGTTTCAGCCCTCATATTTACCCCCTTAGACTCCCATGAGAGCAAAGGGAAACAGAAATAGTGCAAGGGGGGAAACGCAGAGTCATTTGTAGTCATAAAAAAACACCCTCCTGCACAAGCACTGAAATACATAAGTGGTGAACACTTTATCAGCATTACACAAGAGGCGTAGGGGATGCGCTTGCCTCGAGAACTCTTGAGTTTATCAAAACATTTGGATTCATTTCAGAAAGGTGCAAATTGTAGAGCAAACACCCAGCCGTTAGGGATGTGGAGCAAAGCTTAAAGATGCGTCCTCATAGCGTTCAGCTGTGTGTCAGGTAGCGGTAGAGACAGGCGTGACTGGGAGAGGTCTAGGGACACTTTCATCAATACTCACAAGAATGAAACTACTAATATATAGAGACTGAGAGAGAAAGCTTTTAGTCAGATAACCACAGCCAGCTCAATTCTGTCTGGCAGTGAAACGGTTAAACTGCACTTTTGCTTTTTCTGCCTCCCAGCTGTCTGGTATTACTGGTGGAGCCTGATGCCCAGAAATGAGGTGGAGTGTGTTATCAATCAGATGGGCATGATAGTAACCATTGGGCATTGCGTGAAAAAAAAAAATGACTTTGAGATTTTTCTCTGGAAAACTGTTTCCTTTTGTTTCTTGCTGTTTGTCTTCTCTTCTTGTCCATCTATACTTCTACCTGTTTGTCTTCCTCTCTTTTCTTGTGTGCATGCATACATTACGTGTGCTTTGCTGAGCATGGTGTGTGCCCTTTGGGTGTTTTTTTCTAATGCAGACATTCTTGGCACAAGCATAGTACTTAAAATTCTGCCCAGCGGCAACACTTGACCCTTGTTTACAGCACAGGTGCATCCACAATAACGATGAGCTTAAGTCTTCTTGTCATGTTGTTACTTAACTTTATCAAACTAAACAGAAAGTGTGCACACGCAGACACTCGACAAACTGACGCCCTGCCTTCTGCTCCAGCATGGCACAGAGATCATTACAGTTTTTTAAGCAAGCCTTTAAGTTTGTACAAAAGCCGTTGAACATATGCTTTTTATTTGAAACAAATCTGTTTTGTTAAAACGCTGATTTACTGCACTGACTTTGTACCTTGACTGAAAATGAAATCTCAACTAAATCATACTTGTGTATGAAAACAGACCCATTCATCTCTTTTTCCTGAAACACTGTTTTAAAAGAAAAGAGTTAAAATGTTGAAATGTGTAGCTAGCTACCAGTGTTCATATACCAGTGTTGTGTTGGATCATAATGTAGGTATACTCCACTTTAGTGGCCAAGCTTTAAAAATACATTTTATCTGGTGAGTATTAAAACTGTAACATGCGGATGAATCAGTTCATTAAAAGCCAAGATTAGTATAGTATGTGGTCCGCTAATTAGCCAGCTATGTTAATTACCTGCCCACAATGATAAGTGTTAATGAACAAAGCCACAATGAGAACCCGTTAATCTAACTAATTATAATCAGTAATGATTTGGCTGAACACTTCAGATGTGCAAGACCTCTTTGTCGAATGAAGATCATAATCTCAGGTTTTATTTTACAGACGTTTACTTTCTTAAATGAAGGGTGATGCTTCTCAAAGACAGTTTGATGAAGTACTAAATCCTAGTGACCTAGTGTGCATAACTTAGTTTTAAGCTCTACTCTAAAAGAACTACACATAAGGTGGGATTTGGGTTTTGTTTTTTTTTTTAAATAAAAACAACTGCAGCCTTGCATAAAAAACAAAAAAAAAACTTTGAAAAACCTTTGAAATAAATCGATGTCATAAGCTAAATCTAATTCCTGTCTTTGAAAATACTCAGTTGGTTCTCTCAGCATGCGTCTTGTTTTTAATTTGCCATCTCTCACAATCATACCATTGTGGCATTTTAAAAGACACAGATCTTCATTCATCAAACATGTGGGAACGAGGAACTCATGTAAATATAATTAACACTGATTATAGTACTTCAAAAGTACTGTGAGTGAGACTGTGGTACACAGTGAGAGTAGCTCTCATTCATAAGAGACTGAAACATGGCAAGGCACTAACCTCACATCCTGTGCAAAAGCAGCAGGAAATGCTTAATTTCCTGTAGTGAAGTGTAGGTGGGGGCTATTACATATTTGCTCGCTGTGTATATTTGACACATTAGAGTGTATGATTGTCTGTTAGAATCAACATTTTATCTGAAAAACTGTCACCCACCATCTATTTTCTTTTTAGAAACATCCTCTTAGAAAGGGAACTTAATAAATGCATTCAAAAATTCAAAATGGGATATTGGCAGGATTATTCTGGGTGATAATTAGGTTGCCATAGATGCATTAGCATCACTTAAGTGTGAAAGTGTTTTTTTATCAGCGCCATCAGTCATTTAAGCAAGAGTACCTGATCTCGTAGAAGCCTTATTGTCATTACTTTGTTTTCTTATTGCCTAAATGATGTCAGTAAATTTCTAAGAAATTAGGTCATCTGACTTTGAGATTTGACGCACTGATAAGATTAGGTGTCTGTGCTGCTAAAGAAAAACTCAAACCTGTTTCTTGCATTTATCAACTTGTGTTTGACGAACTTTTACACCTGTAATGACTTTAAGATAGAGAAGTAGTCCTTCTGTTAGTGATGTAAACAGCCGAATTCACCAGAATACATGACCTTGTTTTGCAATTGCGGCCACATCCCTCTTGACTAACGAGGTGCATGGAGCGCACGCGCGCGCGCGCACACACACACACACCCAATGAGCTTCTACCTCTGATCCCTGAAAATACTATACTGTTGTCAAGGAAACAGCCAAAGCTTATTCTGTTTGTGTATGTGTGTGTTTGTGTGTGTGTGTGTGTGTGTGTGTGTGTGTGTGTGTGTGTGTGTGTGTGTGTGTGTGTGTGTGTGTGTGCGCACATTA
>VUQR01036418.1:2562-16732 GCA_015108515.1 Hemichromis elongatus
ACAGTGAGAGAGCTCATGTCTGTGTCATCAGTTTAATTAACTTTTTACAATGAAACAATCTCCAAAGCGATGATCTTTTTACCGAAGCATCTCAAAATCTACAGATTCACATCAAAACAAACTCAGCCTCACATAATAAAGAAACCAATGTGCGAGTTTCGGGTGAAGCACTCATCGTCTCCCAGACTCAGGACGTTTCAGCCGTCTGTGCAATCATACGACAGGCCACCCTCCAGTCATCGATTCCTACACTGACCTCACAACTGTCTCATGAAGTTAAAAGATCTCATTTATCTCAAACAACAAGTGATCCGGCTCGATGCATGCTCAATTATCCAGGTAAGGAAATCCCAAAAAGTTGATTTTCTTCATCTGGATGTAACGATCTCAGTGTGAGAAATGTTTCGACACTCATCCAATGACTTCTTCAGCCGCAGCTTAGTCAGAGGTGCTAGTTTCAGTCATTATGCAAAGGTACTGCTTATAAGGCTGGGAAAACCTGCAGTGAGCTGAAGCTGAAGCAGTTACCTGGATGAGTGACGAAAAGTTAATCCCACTGAAAACGCTACATTCAGATGAAGAGAATCAACTTTTTGGAGTAACTAATCAGATTTCCTCGAATTTTAAAACAAATTCATTACCCAGAATATTAATGTTAGGCTCCTTTTTAAATATCAGGGACAGATTTTCCATCATTTTTTGCCTACTTTTGTTGGAAACTTTCCAACTCTTGAATGTTTTCATTCTCTCACCTTTTTTGCTACAATAAAAATCCACGTCTGTTTGCTTCATTCCAACCAACACTCCCGTTTTTCCTGCGTTCCTCCTGGTTTTTAAGACCACCTTCTAGAGGTGAGCTATGCTCGTTCTCCTGGGAACCTCCTGGGATTTTTTAAAGCCTCTCAAACTTTATTCAGAATGCTGAATGAAACACCTATTATCTTTTTTTGTGAGACAAGAGCACTGCAATCAGTCATATTTAATATTCTTAGCAAGCTGTTGTCTTTTCTAAACATTAACTTTATGTTTGATTGCATGCAATGCATTCAGGTGATAACAGTAAATTGCACTCTCTTCAAATAGCCACTGCACCAGTACAGTATATGGTTAAAGCACATCTCCAAAATTTCATCAAAGATTAAAGAAGTTGTTTAACTATAGAATTTCTGCACAGTTTCACAGCTTCCCTTCTGTCCTCGAGGCCTCTCTGTGGACTCCCACTGGGCCACCAATAAGGGTCAACAAGAGAGAGCACCTGGACCAGCGGCTCATAAATTCTCAGCTTCTCTCGAAGGATGGAAAACCAAAACACGGCTCAGCGTGCCGAGGTGTAGGCTTTCCAAATAAAGAAGAAGGCTGTATGCTTTTACTGGAACGCTCTGCGCCTTATGTAATGAGTTTTTCTTCCTGTCTCGAGCCACATTCTTCAAAGCAGTTGTAATATCTGTTGTGAATAGTTGTCAAGTCATTGATATAAAACTGGGAGGTGGCCAGTCCTAACAATGTGTGATAGTACAAAACACACAATCTGACTATGTTTTGGTGGCAGTGCCGTGTTTTTCTGAACCCTATACTTCCTCTAATCTTGCTTCCTAAACACTGTGTTCTCTCTGATGTATACAGATTAATCATGCAGGATATCCCTGAAACACTCCTTTCTCTGCTCGACCCTCTTAATAAGTTTCACTCTATGAATGTCAAGTCAGTGTTCCACTGAGGCCAGCAGTTTAGTACATACAGGCATCACAGAAAGACTTGATAAACTGTAAAAGATAAAAGATGATAAAAGATGACTCCGCGGTGGTTGGATGCATCAGCAGGGGTGATGAGTCAGAGACCCAGGCTGTGGTTGACTCCTTTGTTATGTGGTAAATAAATGGACTGGTTCTTATATAGCACTTTTCAACTCTCAGCACTCAAAGCACTTTATACAACTTACTCATTCACACCTGCACGTTTTTTTCATAGGTTGTCTAATATTCAGACTCCAATGGATGCATCGGAGAGCAACATGGGGTTAGCATCTTGCCCAAGGATATTTGGCATGCAGACTTGAGGAGCCCGGGATCAAACCACCAACCTTCTAGTTAGTAGCTGACCTGTTGTACCACCTGAGCTACAGCCACCACATGTGGTGCAAGCACAATCAACTGCAGCTCAACGTGGCAAAAACCAAAGAATTAATTGTGGATTTTGGGGAGACCAGGAAACCCTTGACCCCTGTTTCAATCCACGGGGTCAACGTGGACATCGAGGACTAGAAATACCTTGGAGTACAGAAAACCACTGCACTTTACAGAAAGGGTCAGAGTCGTCTCTATTTTCTGAGGTAGCTGAGGTCCTTCATCTGTCAGACAATGCTCAGGATTTTCTATGAGTCTGTTGTGGCCAGCGCTGTCCTCTATGCTGTTGCATGCTGGGGGGAGCGGGTTGAGGGCTGCTGATGCCAACAGACTCAATAAACTGATCCACATGGCCAGTAATGTTGTGGGTATGGAGCTGGACTTTATTAAGGTGGTGTCAAAGAGGCGAATGTTGCCCCAGATAAAGACAATGTTGGACAATTCCTCCCACCCACTCCATGACATGCTGGCTAGCCACAGGAACACGTTCAGTGAGAGACTGAGATTACCAAAACGCACCACTGAACGACGCAGGAAATCATTCCTGCCTGTGGCCATCTCACTGTACAACTCCTCCATCTAATACACTGTAAACACTGCAATAGTTAATCCTTTCACACACACCCTTTTCTTATTTGGCAATGTTGCTGTCTATTTTCTATTTTCTTGATATTTATTTATGACTTCTGTCAACCCCGGATATTTATTATTCGGTGATTTGTATATATTTTGCTATTCCTTATATCTTAACATATTGTATTGCTAATAGTCTAGTGTGTTTTGTTTTTTGTTTTTTATAAATGTTACTGTACTGGAGCAACCCTAGAGATTAATAAAGTATTCTGATTCTGAAAATGCAAATTCTGCCAGGAGGGTATGAAAGACATTCTTGGCCAAGTTCAACTAGTTTTTGCACTTTGCAGAAGCTTAAACAAACCTACAGCATAAAAGGTAAGACAAGAGGTGGAAGGTCAGACTGAAGGAAGAACCTGTTGGGTGAACACAGAATAACCCTAGAATTCGCAGCCTTACCCTATGGGTTACTACCCAGATCTCATGACCACAGGTGAGGGTTGGAATATAGATCTAGCAGCTGGAAAGCTGCCCACTTTTCACCACAACTGTTCGGTACAACGCCTGCATTCCTGCAGATGCTGCACCAACCTGCCGGCCCAGCTCCTTTCCATCATTGATGGATAAAATCCCAAGATACTTGAACTCTGGGGCAGCTTCTCCCCCAACACAGAAGGAGCAAACTACTGTTTTGTCAGCAGAACTGCTCATGGAAACTATGAATTTAAGGAGATAAACAAGACTTTGTTGGTGCAGTGGTGCCTATTGCGTACTATTCAGCCAGAGTAAGTCACAGCTGACTTACTCTGGCTGCCAGAAAAGCTCAGACGGAGCATTTTTCTTTTAAACAAACAAAAAAAAAACTTTCAATATAGAAATCAATTTCAAACAAGTGTGAATAAAATCTAATGTCACTTCTGAAGCAACTTCTATGTAAAACAATGACATACTGCTAAATTTGCAGCGGCTATCTTTAACGTTAAATAAAAATGCAGGCGTGTGAAGGTCTTTCTAGCTTGTGATATATCAGGATACGTTTGAGAACCAATGCATTTAAGAAGGTAAATGCACACATCTTTTTTAGGACTTAATTTGACTGAGATTCATTTGGTTACGAAATGGTTTTGATCAAACTGTCACACAACGTTCATTTTTTAAAGACTGCTATTAGCACGCGCCAGTTTCTTGTTTAAACATCAAGTTTGCGTTGTGTAAATTACACGTAAATACATGCAAATGATCTTCTATCTCATCCTGTCACATTTATGGGGACTGCTGTGGCCTCTCTGATGTCAGCAGTGTTGGTGTGGCTGAGTGTGTGTGTGTTGGTCAGTTAGCTCAGTAGGAAAACATCTGGTCTCCAGAGTGAGATCTCATGTGTCTGAGTCTCCCTCGTGCTGAATTACATTTTGATGTTTTATACACCCAGAAGTGACATTTGGTATTTGTTTTTTTTGTTCGTTTCATTTTGCTCTCAAAAATGATCAATGAAAAATAAATCTTCAGTAAGTGATTACTCAACATTGTTTTTATGGAATCTTACTTTCAAGAGATTCTGTGGCACAACAGTTAAACATCAGACAGTAAAGCAAAGGTTATTTGCTGAGAGGCTCAAGTCAACAAGGCCGAGAACACCTGATGTTTTACTTTTAGTCTTAAACGCTTTAAATGAAAGCAGCTGCCTTTGGTGCACGCTTCTTCAGTTCTAAAAACTGATGGGAGAGTCACAGTTTAGTAGAGGTGTCACCCTGGATGTGGTCGTGAAAGTTGGTGAACCATCCAGTAATTATGTGAGTCATTAAAAGGCCACACATCCAGGGGACAAACCCCCAAACACAATTCAATTTTTTTAGCGCAAAATCACAACAAGAGTTGCCTCAAGGTGCTTTATATTGTATCTACAATAATAAAGAGGAAACAGAGAAAACCCCAACATTTAGATGACCCCCTGTGAGCAACCACTTTGGTGACAGTGAGAAGCAAAAACTCCCTTTTAACAGGAAGAAACCTCTGGCAAAACGAGGTTCAGGGAGAGGCGGCAGACCCAAGTGACTCAACAACTCTCAGGACCACCTAAAAACAGGCCAACTTTATGAGTGGTTGAAAACCTGAGACCCTCTGTCAGTTTCTGGAACTGAAGAAGCCTCATGGATGAGAGCTGAGATGTCTTAATGAATCGTAAAGAAGTCCTATTGCCTTTAGCAATGAAAAATGGCCTAGAGGTGATACGCTTTTTTAAAGTCCTTAGTTTTGCTCAAGGTCAGAGGTCATATTCTTTGAGCAGGTACTGTAAGGATTAAGCTACCACCTACAAGGCTTTACAGGGGACTTCAGTCTTTCTTTCACATCCAACCCTGTAGCTTTGGAGTGAGAGAAAAATTCAGTGTTTAGGAGAGTGAACTGATCAGTTTTCAAATCCATATATGGTTAAATTAACACATTCAAACTACATTAACATTGTTTACATCAGGTGTACAACAAAGTGGAATGTGAGCTGCAAGATGATGCATGTAAGATAAAATATGTGTTCACAGATATTTCAGTGCAGGACAAAGAGTATGACTACAAATTGAAACCAGAGAAAGTGAGAAGCTTTCTGTTTAGATCCAAAAAGCATACTTACATCATGCAGCAGCATTTAGTTTCTATTTAAACACCCGCTGGACTATATCTGCACTTGGGGGGGCTTTTTTGACTTCTTAATTAGAGGCCTTCAAATGTGGGAGGCACCATGAAATCCTACCGGGATGCACAGAGCGTCCCAGAAAGTTCCCAGAATGAAACTGGAAGGGTTTGTTTCTACAGCGCGAGTCACATAATCAGTCAGGGAGCACCGAGATCGACTCCAGATAAAAATAATGAAACACGTTCGTTTAGACAACTGTTGATTCTCGCAAAGACTGTTTTCTTAACTCACGCGGGAGCTTGTAAACCGTCTGCTTGGCTTTTATCGTGTTTACTTTCATGATCAAAATTGCTATGAATCATTATTTTCTTATAATTTATTGGGGGGGTTTTTTCATCTAAACCGCAGCAAAATCTGCCATAACTGCCTGTACAATGATGTAAAACAGAGCAAAGTACTAAAATCTCAATTGCTGACACAATTTGCCCACAAAGCCCATTTAACAGAGGCTCTGCAGTTTTAAGTCATACCGTATAATCTCGCCGATTCGTCACTGAATCTTAGATGCTCGTGTTTTCCAAGCAGGCTACACTGGCTTAAAAGTGGAAACCGACAATCGATTTCTGACTTTGGAGATAACAAAAACATCATCACCGTGAGGCCCTCCAGCTGGGTCGGAGCTTTCTGTCCAATCATGAAAGCTTCTTCATCAGCTTAAGTGTTTTTCAGAATCAGCCTTTTATGGTGACGAATAGCAGATGAGAATCCTCAAGGTTCAGAAACATGCATCTGTGCATTCTCACGACAAACGGGAATGCTCATTGGAGAAGAAAGGTCATGTCCATATAGAACTGGATCCACGATGGCTTCTAAATGACTCGGGCTCTTCCCAAAGCCACAGTAAGAAAGTAAGAACAAACGTTTAACCAGTAAATATTAGATAAATAGCTTAAACAATGATTCAGCTAATTATTGGTGGAAAAACAGTTTAGAGTGGACCGATTATGTTTTATGTTTTTTTTAACTCTTGGACTCCACTAAAGTAGCTCTCCATGATTAACAGTCATAAAGTAATCTTGATTTAAGCTTCTCCTAGTCCTTACGCTGACTGAAACAAGCTCTACTCCCTTTAAAGCCCAGCTTCACTCGTTAGTATGACTAGCAAACGTGGTGCTGTTGGGCTCTGCCCATATATGGTCAATGTTGAGCACTAAACTACTGGTCTGACAAAGTTTGGAGTTAACTGGAGTCCCCTCTAGGAAAGATGTGAAAGAAATTGCTAGTCATAACTCACCGACATAATTAAAACTGGTTTATTATTATCTAAAACTCTGTATTTTTGTTCTTAAGTAGCTTTGCAGTATTTGCAATAATTTTTAATATTATATTGGACTGTGGTGCAGATGTTTTAGCACCCTTCCACCTCCATTTAAACCAGCTTTCCCCTGATTCGCTGCCCCTCCAGAGCAGAAGCTTTTAACAACCAGTGTTAGTTCTCTGCCTATAGTAGAGGCTGTTTGCTTGACACGCCCATAATAGGGATATCCAATCACAATGAAGACATAAAGAGTCAGGATTAGAAAAAGCTGTTAGAAACAGAGCGTTTAGAGCAATATGAAGCATTAGCTTTAGGTCACAGGGGTCATCATTTAAATTTTGACCATGTTTAATATTTGCATCCCACATTGTAAGAGCATATATGTACAGAAAATAGGAAAAGCACAGGAGGATCCCTTTAACGCTCTGTGGACGAGTGTTTCTGTGACTAGCTGTGACACAAGTCGCGTGGAATGTTCTCATACGTGTGGAAACCTAACACACTTTGCTTGATAAGCATAAAACCTGTCTGCCTGTCCATCAGGACGATGTCCAGCACCGTTCCCCGTAAACAACTCTCCTGGGCCACATGGGAAGAAGTAGGACTTCCATATTGGGTGTGAAAGCATGGAGCCCAGAGCGCTCAGGCTGGGCTTTACCTTGTTAGGAAGTCGGCGCTTTGGAGGATAAACAGAGCAGAAATGTTCCTTCTGGAGGGAGGAGACGGAGAGGAGGAAAGCAGCACAGTGATGAGGAGGGATGGAAAGATGAGGAGAGAGAAGATACTGGAGAAAAAAAAAGACATCTGTGCAGAGGATGAGTAATAGAGCGAGGGGGTGCAACAACTGCTCATATCAATCATTCAGAAGATGAGCGGACAGCAGGGATAGAAGTCCATCAAAATGAGGAGATGATGACGAGCGCGGAACGCCGACTGCTATCTGACTCCGGGTCTGTGGTATGCTTTACGATGTCAGGGGGAGGGGGGAGAGAGGGGTAATAAAGAGGTGGGTGATTTCCTTCTCTTGGTCCCTTGGAATGAGCGTCCAGTCCCACAGGGCTGGGCTGGACCCCCTTACAACACAATCAGAGGGGCAGGGGCTGGAGAATTTCCTCTTCCTCCACCCTCCTCACTCTCTCCATCTTTCCTTTTTTAATTTTCTTCCCATGTACAAACACGTGAGCACCAACACGTGTACAAATGATGTATTAACATACATACTACATCACTCCTGTGTACACACACACACACCAAATCCCTGAAATCACGATTCCTTTAATTTTTTTTTAAACCAGTTTGACGCCTGTTTTTAAACTGTAAGCTACAAGATTGAAAAGGGAAGGTGGATGGATGGGTGGGTTTATAAAACAACAAAATAACAATAATCTCATTCTTGTGACACGCCATTGGAAAAAGTTTGAAACATTTTGGACTGGCAGGCATTTCCAGGCCCTATTTTAACCAAACATGAGTCACGAGCCATTCATGGTGAATCTCAACGCTTGGAGGTCAGTAAACAGCCTTGTGATGCATTAACATAAACTTAACACACGGCCTGATCCCAATGTGTCGGGGGGACAAAAATAGAAGCACTTTTTTCAGGAAAGTCTGACGGTGACAAGAAACTTTTTGGGACAAAATAATAATTTTGAAAACTTAATGAAAAAGTAAAAAAAACTTGGAATCTCAGTTAAATGTTTTTTATTCATATGAAATATTCACGAACTAACCCACTTTTAAAGCTGCAGTCTTTAAAAAAAATTGAGTTTTCTAACAACATTACACGTTTTACTATTTTTATATCAGGTAAAATTAAAATCAGGCCGAACTGACTCTCCTTTTTTAATCAGAGGAGAATATCATCGAGACATAGGAACCCTATAGCCTGAAGCTCAGCTCAGGAGTGGAGCTCCCCCTCAGATAGCTCAAACTTTGTTTTGTTTTTTTTTTCTTTTGGGGGGAGGAGGGGCAGAGACACGTTTAAATACCATGTTTTCTACCCCAGCTTCAACTCCATTTATAGGTTGTAAACAGCAAGTGTGTTTGAATTGGCATCTCTGGGTGTTTTCACTTGAAAGAATGTACTCAGTGGTTCAAACCCCACACATGCGGTAACGTTTCTTTTCCTCTGAACACCGAAGAGACAAAAACTTTCAGTGTTTATGATGAAGATGTTTTGGCAAATGAATCTGGGATATATATAACATTTAACCTGCTTAAAATATATATATTTTTTTTTGATTGTGATAATGTGTATTTTTTTTGGAGAACAACTCTTGAATCTCACTTTTAGTGGAATTTTTTATTTCTAAGCAATGTCATCCAAACAGCAGTAAAATAGCAAAAGTAACAATACATGCTGTGTTGCGTAGTTAACTGTAATTAAGTGTAGTTAACTGTAATTAACTGCATTAAATAAACTGAACCATCTTTAAGCCAACCACTTATTTTGGTGTTTGTCTTAAAAACCGAATATTGTAGACAAAACAATTATCCTGTCACATAAGCGACTCCACAGACGACAGCATTAAATCTTCGAATTGTTCCAAGCGCTTAAAAAACCAGCGGAAAATTTCATAATTTCACCACCTGATCCGTGTTGCGTGGTGCAAAGAATGCTATGAATGTGTCTACACATGCACTCTGTTTGCACCATCCTGCAGTGCACTTGCTGCCTTTTCTACGTACTGTAGCGTTAATGTCGGTAATTATCGACACCCAGCCACCTCTATCCATCTTTTGACTCGCACAGTGTGTCATCATTCAGCCCACATGTTTGCCCCTGCTAAAATCCCTGCCTGTGCTGGGTTGCTGCGGGTAAAGCCCCACCTTCATTCAGCTGCTCAGGGTTTCTTAACTTGGGAGATCCCCACAAACATTGCAGGGGAGTTGAATAAATCCTGAGCGAGAGTTCCCATGGACTCAGATCTGTGTCATGAGTTTGCTTCTTCCTGACAAAACAAGACTTCTGTTTGTTTACTCTTGTGTCTGGTTGTGTGTGTTTCACTGTGAGTATTAGTCTGCCTTTGTTTTGTTGAAACAGCTGTTTCCCTAAAACAATGTGCAGCAATGGAGAAAAAACACAGGAAAACACTCAGGATTGAAGTTTGTGTAGAAGAATTCTGGATTTTTACACTCAGAGTCTGCAGCCGACTTAGTGTGATACAAAGACCTCTGCTGCCACCTGGTGGCTGTTGAAGTCCCTGAATCTGCCATGTTTTTCCAAAACATTGAGTTTTTTGATGGCGGCTCATGATTCATAAGGTGTCTGGAGCCACCCCTCACTTCACTAGCCTCCAAGGCCTCCTTCAGCTGATCCATTTGATGTTCACTGAAGCTTCATCAGAAATGTCTAAGTGAAAGGACAGCTATCAAGAAGTCATTGTTACCCTACGGGAAATGGGGAGAAAAAGGTGGGGTATCCCAAATTACAGTCGTAAGTTGCCTAAATCGATAAAATTGTGAACATCAGACCATCAGATTTTGATCCACCATGCAATACCATCTGGAAAGCAGCTGATTGGCAACAGCTTCATTTTTCAGCACAGCAATAGCCCTGAACACACTGCCAGTGCAGTAAAAGCACACCTGGATAGAAAAACACACACTGGAACACTATCAGTCAACATTATTGAAGCATTGTGGGATCATCTTGTCAGATAACAGAACAAAAGGCAGGAACCTCCAAAGAAGACTGTTGAACGTCTTTCAAGAAGCTCAGAGAACTATTCCTGAAAACTATTTGAAATTACAAGAAAGTTGCCTGAGAGAGTTCAGACTGTGCTAAAGAATCAAGGTGCTCTTACTAAATATTGACTTTGAAGCTTTTTGGAATCGTGTAATGTCTGTTTTTGCCTTAAAATGTGTGTGTTTGCACACGTTTCATTGACTTACTGCACATGTTTAGTTTCCAAGCAAAATATAAGGAAATAAGAGGCAGCTGAAAACTTTTGAACGGTACTGTAAATAATGAAAAGAATCGACAAAATCTGAAATAAAATGCTGAGTCTTAGTTCATAACATGAACATCGTGCTAACAGCAGCTGACAGCATAAACTCATCAGGGATTTTTTTACCTGTTTTTACAGCCAGCCTCGCCCCCTGCTGGCTAACATAAAGAATATAAGTTAGTCTGAACTACAGATAACGTTCAACATAGAACAGCATCAGGTTGTGATAAAATGGTTGTGATGTTTCCATCTATCCAGCAGGTGGCTCCCTGACTGCATGGATTGATCCGTAGATTTCCCTTTGGGGACTAGTTTGTTTCCTTGTCTATTTGAATAACAAGCAGTGTGAGTAGATTTCTTAGAACTGACAAGGAAGATAATCAGAGAGCAGGTATGAGTGTTTGAGTGTGAAAGTTTCAGAAGAAGAAACTGCATCCGTGCAAAATCGCCCCTGTTCTTTCTGACAGCGCAGAGAGCCCATGTGCCTGATCACTGCTCACTGAAAATCATTGTCCCTTCAGTTTACAGATTAGGATAACGACATCTGACAGGGAGACGGTTACGTTCCATCATCTTCATCAATCTAATCTCCTCGTTAAGCCAATGAGTTCTGTCAAAGCATGGCATCACAGAAATACACAATGTGAACTTGCTGCACAAACTGAAGTAAGATGTTACTCTGCTGATGAGTAATGAGCCCCGACGCTGTAACACGTTTTCACAGACTCCGCGTGCAGGCAGTTCTACTTGTGCATGCATGTGTGTTTGTGATATGCATGTGTGATAAGTGTGCATGCTCGATGTGTGAAACGCCCGTGTGTGTGCGCATGTGTTTACCTTCACTGGGGTTTGCTACATACCAGCTGTATGAGCTAAGCAGCCAAGAACAGAGCATTGATAACCTTCACTCTCCCTTAATAACACACACACACACACACACCTGCTACAGTAGATCTTCTCTGGTCTCTGGTGGAAGGGACTGTGTGCAGTCACAAAGGAAGGCCACAGAGCTAGACTCTTTGCAGAAAAATGCTTCTAATCAAATCTTAACCATTTTCTAAAAAATATTGTGCAGCTGCATAAGTTTTATTAAGTGCCTCTGACTCTTTGGCCAAATTCTCAGTTGGATTTTACCTTTTAAGGGCACAACAGCAGTTCTAATGTACTACACACGAACAGCTCTGTGAAAGAATATAAAAGCCAGTTCCTGCCTGCAGGCCCACCAAAACAGAGGGCCTTTTTTTTTCCCTTTTGTTTTGTTTTTTAACTGGAAAATTTCAGCCCTGACCTGCGTCACGACGTTATTGTCGAGGTAACTAACACCTTGTTACTTAGCAACTGCTGAAGAGAGAGGAAGCGGAGGTGCTCCTGCCACTGCGTGACCATGTGACTGGAGAGTGTTGGTAAACGAGAGCAGAAGCAGGGAGGAAGGTATCGCGGGGCGATGGGAGTGGAGGTTTCGTTCTGAACAACCATTTAACACATGTTGGGCAATCGGCTTATTCATGATCTGGAAGAGAGCACTATGAGGACACCGAAAACAATCCTCATGTCTGTTTGGTTACATGTGCAGAAACATCGGAAGCAGGGAGGAAGCAGCTGGCCCGCCTCCATTGAAATGCAGCAAAATGTGCACAATCAGCACCTAAAGCTCATTACCGTTTGCCCAAAAACCTCTTTACACTGAAGCGGTGTTAAGAGACACACTGACATTTACATTTGTCTATTTTGTATCCACAAGGTCTCCCGATGACTACTTTTGTTCAGATTTCATCGCTTATGCTCATCAGGTCCGATTGAAGGTCAAAGGATCAAAGGACGAGCATTAGATGTTTCTAGAACTAAAAAACACATGCGCACGTTTTTAAGCTGCTGACATTAGAAGGACGAAGTCATTTGTGATTTGGGTAAAGCACAATATGACTGCTGGACCACGTCCTGCATTAGTAACATGCTTTCCTGTTAGGTAAACATTGGTGCTGCATCAGGACAAAATTAAACATTTTCATTAGAACTAAAACTGTGTGGGAACCATTTACAGAATAGTGTGCTCTGTTTTTGCACATAAAAAGAATGAGATTAGATAGAAGTGGAGAAATGAGCTTCCTCCAAACTGCGTCTGTGTCCAGCGTTCGAGTTAGATTGAGGAGAATCACAGCCAGGGATTCTCTTTGCTACCGTCAGCCAGGCGATACAGGAAGATGTCCGTGTGGACTACCAGACTGAAGGACAGCTTTTATTGTCAAGCCATCAGACTACTCAAAAGCAACACCTGACACCTCTAATGGATAGATGGAAATTTTAAGTGCTGAGTTTTACCTCTTCTAAATGTGACAACAATCATTCTGCCAATAAAGGTCATTTTAAAAGGACCATAGATTATAACAGAAGCTTTGGTTTGTTTTCTGTAGTAGCTCAGTCCCACTTTTTATCATCCTTAAACCTTTGTAACACTGTCCCACTGTACTGCAGCACATGCATACCTTGAAACTAAGCTTACCCTAATGAGTTCATCATATTATCTCTTCACATTTTACACAATGAGTATACACTTCTCAAGGGTTTCCAAAACCTGAGCTCTTGAACTTAAAATCAGCTGAGTGCTTCTTTAAGCCTAAATACTTTAAATGGATCTGGGTATTATATTCTGCATCCTTGTCTAGTTGCTTCTAGTTTGGCAAAATGGGAATTTAATGAATCATATGACATGGAGACAAATGAAGGAAGAGAAAAACAGAGACTGCTAGACGTCTGCTGTCTGAGCAGACAGCTGTCTCCTGTTCACTTTGTGTTGTCCTCGTAAATCTGTCGCACGCACACACTCTTATTTATTCATACACATGACCAAAGCCAGACACAAGTAGGAGAAGAGAATTACACTAAGGTAAATTAAATCAAAATACAGTCCAGTGAAGACTTGTCATGATGGTTTAGTCCTCCAATAAATCATATCTTACAGGCGGTGGTCCCAGGTGCTGTCCTGTGTCAGTTTATGAGAACACTTAGGGGCTGTCTCCTCACACAAGTGTGTGCTATTTAACCCGAACACACTGACAGCAGCAGCGAGTGTGCTTCACACAGAAATAAATATTTTGGGGGAATGACTTATCATTTGCTGATCACTGCAAAGTGCACCAACGGAGGTCTTTGGGACATTTTAATGGAATTATTGGGCTAATAATAAAGTTTGCTACAGGAGACTGTTCATCCAAGAAGCCTTCTGCTTCAGTTGAGTAAACCCTGAGTATTTTACTTGACAGTTACTTAGCACGAATTAGCAATAATCTATGTATATTGCACATACACATGTAGTTTGCCTACTAAGATTGGTGGCATTAGCTAGCTTAGCCCTCCACCCTTTTATCCAACAGTAGTGTTAAGGCTTGTAAATGTAACCCAGAAACATTTTTTTGAACAGTACGTGTTGTTTTTGTTGCTCAAGCAGCAGATACAAGTTTGGTCCTGTGAAATGCAGCATCCTATGCGGAACATGAAGGCTAATGTGAAGATTTAATTACATAAATTATACCACCAATCACATTCAGAACACCTGGAAGTGGGAGTTAGATCAGTGGATAAA
>VUQR01036418.1:19553-38309 GCA_015108515.1 Hemichromis elongatus
TACAAAAACAAAAAAAAAAAAAAAGAAAGAAAACACTGCCTTATCTCCTGTTTTTCTTTCTTTCAACCTCCTCCTCCTCCTTTCTCCTCCCCACATTTGACCTGTCATCTCTTTGCCCTCCTTTGCAGGTGTGTTACACAACTGTGGAGAAACTTTATCTCCCAGGCCTGTTAAACATCTCCGAGTGTCTGTCTGCAGCCTGCTGTTTTTCCTTCACCGTGCACCATCCAGCACTCAGCCCTTTTCCTGTCAGCTTTGTGAACGCGGTTTAAAACCGTGACGCACAACAAACACAAAAGTGAGACTGACTCCTGCAGGGTCTTTATGAGACACCTGCGTCATATTTCCATAAGCCCCCCCCCCAAAAAAATGTTCAAACATGGGAAACGTGACATAACTTTTGTTTTTGTTGTTTATTTGCTCAGCTGGTCTCAGTTTGTGTCTTAAGGCAATAACGGCCTAACGAATTATACTGTTAAAGACACTTTTATATTTAATTAGAAAAGGCTAAATGGCATTGGGCAAGAACTGCAAAACAAACTTGCACAACATTAACAGCATAATACCAAGTAATACCTCTGCACTCCGACTGAATTTCTAAAACCAAAATTTTTAGACCTCACTGTAAATGTCTGTAAATGCATGTGTAGATTTTTTGATGCATCTAAATGCATCAACTCTACATACCTTCTGTACTGGGATGAAAGAGAGAAAATGAATGTGTTTTCAACACAGGAAGTGCCCGTTAACATGGCGTTAAGCCATGAGGCTTCCATTAAGATAGTGTGTGTGTGCGTGTGCGTGTGTGTGTGTGTGTATACCGGACAGGACTAAAAGTGGCCATGTGGTTGGCATATTGGGGGACTTTTTGTACAGGAATTCTCAAATTGGAAGACCACAGAGACATATTGAGCATGTTAGAAGGAAACCCAAGTAGTTCCCTCTCTGAAAGAGCTGCCAGACCACCAACCATCACAACCTTAAAACCGCTAATGTCCCCCTTTGCTTTTGTTCCCATCAGTCCAAACAGGAATCGTTTGTATCGTTGTAAGGCAGCGGAGTGAGAAATGACAGCACAGGAATAAAAGCTTCAATTGTAAATCAAACTAAGTATGTGGGGGACTGAGTGTGTAGTCTGTCTTCCCATTTAACTGCTCTACAGTTAAGCTAACTGGTCTTCAAAATGCTACACTGCCTGTAACAACAATAGGTGTAATTTCTTCGTACTATTAGATATGCAATTCCAGAGGGGTTTGGATTTACATGGTCTGGTTTTTAACAGTCTTTTCTAGATTTGTTCTGGTCTGGTTTCATACAACTAATAGGAAACATCAAAGGCATCATGGGAATTGTATGATTAGGCATTCTTGGAACTTGATTCATTAGTTATTACAGCTGTCTGAGCCTGGATTTCCTCAATGCGATGTCATCTGGGAAGCAGTTAAAACACAAGCAGGTAATGTTTCAGGTTACTCTGTAACATAACATCGAGTTCAACACTGCAAACAAGACTCTGGCAAAAATTTGAAACTGTGTGCAGTGCTTAGGTATGACGGGCCTTTGACATTTCATCGTACATTTCCTTTAAAGGGTAAAAAGCTGTTGTTCTTGCACTTCCATGGACTCGGGGAGCATTGTCAAAAGTTGTTGATGTAGGTTTTTAAGATTTATCTGCATTTCCCACCATACAGCTCAATCATGTTATCCATTAGATCACACTGACTGGTACACGGAGAGCTCAAAAGACAGATGTAATTTTTTGAGTGTTAAATCTGAGGCCAGTGCAGAACTGCATGTAACATCTGGGAAAATACCAGCAGTGGCAGAAACATCACTCGACCTACAAAAGTAGGAAAATATCCTTGAGTCTTGACCTCAGTAAACACTTTCCTGAAGAGTTTATGGCACGAATCAATAATTTCTTGTCATAATGAATAAAATAAATAATAAAGTCCTCTTTGCAAATATTGGTCATTCTAGGCATCAAGCAAGAGCATCATCCAGGATATGCTCAAGAATCTGCGATTTAAAGTCATACAGCGTCACAGAAACATCCACCGCTTGCATGTCACATCTGGGTTCAAAACCCCAAGATGTCAATGATGAAAACGCTCATCTTGAGGCATCAGAACTCTACGGAAACACACAGTTATCCATCCTGTCAACTTCCACATAGTGCTGAAGCAAAGGTCAACCATGTTCTAGTAGCTAGAGGTCTTAAAAATAACATTCAAAAGGCTGGCGCTGTGAATGAGGCCTTACAGCCTTAGGATACATTACACTTTCTCAAAATTGATGGTTTCTCTGATTCACCTGCTTATCCAGAGGTTTAGCAACTTAAACATACTCTAACAGCTCTATGCAGCACTTCACTGTTTGTTTTTCAGAGCCGCATGGCAACAGCAGTACAGCCGACCCTTCATTCCATCTCCCGACTACGCCTTGCCACAACATAATGCGATTAGCCTAATCTAGTTAGACTAAAATAATGACCATGGCTGTGCAGGATGCACCATGTTGGCAAGGGGGTTTATCTGAGGAGGGGTGGAGGTCCCTGGTTGGCACCCATATGTATCTTGCCAAGACCCTGGCTGGCACCTGCCGGGTTAAAACTTCAGATATGGATTTAGACTTTGAGAGCCTAAAAAAAGCAATATGTGGGTTTAACTATATACTCTGTTAGAGTAATTCAAGCATTCCGAGCTTTGCTGAATTACACCAAAATTAGTGGACACTGAATCTGCTGGAATGAGGCACGGCGCAGATTACGTTTATATAGAAACACTGTTTTTACTTCCAGGCTGTTGGAGAATAAACTGTCAACATAAACAGTCTATACCATCAGCAGGCAGATGGCTGGAGGAACACCCGCCTTTAAATTGCTTTTCATCAAATGTCTATTCTCAAACCACACAATCAAAAACAGTCATTAAGTCCTGTGGGGGCTACAGTGACATCACCTGTTTTGGATGCAATTACTACGATGATACTTGGGAAAGGATGTGAGGCAGTAGTGCGCTTTTTTGTGAACTCTCATATACTCTGCTTCCATTAATACATTTTGAATTTCATTAAAAAACAAACAAACAAAGATTTAGTACAATACATCATAAAAATATAGTAAATTAAGCTAACAGTAAAGGAAATCTCCATGTAGTCTCTAGTGAAATAAAAAATATGAAGAAATTACAGGATTTTGTTTTTAAATCAAGCCCGAGTGTTAAAACGTTAACATAACGTAAAGCAGGTAACGTAAACATAAATGGAAAATTAAAGGTAACATGCTGTAAACACAGGTGTTAGTTGTTGGTGGTCATAATTCTCCCCATAAGCGAGATCCCATCGCAGGGTTAGCCTCAATGAGAAGCCCATCAATTTCACTTAGGGCTGAAGGTCTTTGTGTCCTGTTTTCACTCGGAGTTTGAAGCGCAACATCTCCACACCTTTTAAACCGCATGACACAACAGAACACCACTCAAGTGTTTTTTCCTGTTTTCTCATCAGCGGAAGTTCTCGAACAGAGACAAAACTGAAGGGTGACATGAAAATTATGCAGACCATCGATCAATGGTATGCAGGATTTTCATGTCACCAAGAAACACGACTAACGGGGGGAAACACAGAACATCAAACTCGCTGGCTTCCTTTTTCGAAACCAGAGTCCATCTCTTTGCCGTGACACACAACCTCCCATCAAGAAAGCCATCCTTCATTTATCAGCCATCATTTCTGTTTATGCTACCTTTATGTCACGGTGGCTTCATACAGCTATGATGATCTGGACACCGTCTGTCCGTCTGCAGCGGAATAGTGAGTGAGTGAATCTTCATGCACAAAGAAATTCATTTTAATAACTTTGGGTGTTCAGATGGAGCTATAATCATGAACTACTCATGATGGTTATGAATAGTCATTAAACTGATCTAATATAAATCAGTTTCCTGTCATAAGTAGAGGTATTTTATAAGTATAGTTATTTCTCTTCTCTTTTTAGTAATGAAACAATGTTTTGTAATTTCTCGTCAATAACAAACTTCACCTTTCTTTCACCCCTTCTTCCACCCTCTCTCTCTCACACACACACACACACACACAGACCTCTACACTACACTGCACTGTGCTAAACAGGCAGGATGTCTCAATCCAGGAGTCTATTCAGCAGCCTCTTTGACCGCTCCTGAGCCTTCTCACACTCTCCCAGCCCTCTATCCATTCACACTCCAGGACTTAACCAGTTGGCCACTGCAGAGGGTGGGGGTTTTGGAGGGCACAGTCATCCACTGTTATGCCACTTGTCTTGTTTGTACTTTTTTATTCTCCGATTTCTGTGGGTAGAGCGGTTAAAATGAGGCTGGAGGAGTGTAATGTGCATAGAGGATACTCGAACTGAAATTCTTTTGACTTTGAGGGGTTTAAATTTGCAGTACCGTTTGGGTGCCAAGTAGTCCAAGACATCCTCCTTTACAAAAGAAAGAACTCTTCAACAGACCCGTCTGTTTGAGTCCTCTTGCCCTCACCAGAAATCTGCGCTTGAGTCGTTTAACCCCAAAATGTAAATACGGCGCGCAGCAATATAGCAGGACGCTCCCTTTTGTCAGCCCTTAATTGTTTCCGATCATTAGCGATGCACCCGAGGCTCTCAGAGTTTGTTTATTGTTTCGGGGGTGGAGTACATGGGGGAGTCGACTGAGGATGATGAGGAGACCTATGGGGGTGGGGAGCACAGATCTGCAGAATTAAAGACGTCCCTGCGAGTACGTTCACAGAATATGAAGCCCAAGCTGATCCTTTTTTGTTTCAACCTGTAGCAGCCCATGGAAATGGACTCTGTCCCTCACATTTGCGTCACACTTCAGACTCTCAAATGGGCCACAAAGGAAGGAAATGGTTTCAGACAGGCACCCGGGACCCCCGAAAGCTGGGGTCAGGGTGTACACATACCCCCCCCCTCGTCAACGCAGGCACTGCAGCTCCTGGGAACAGATTCCCGTTACCTTAGAGACGCACACATAATCTCCTGCCTAACACTCATTAGCACGCATGGGCAAAACAGGCGCTCTTGTGCATAAAGATGTGCAAATACGTACACACAGATGAACAGACCTCCTACATCACACATTCGTACACATACGTGCAGAAATCAACCATCACTCACACATTCAACCCTCATTTTACACTTTTCATTCCCTAAAGTTGTAAAAAGAAGAGGAAGGAGGCTGCTACCTCTCCACTTTTCCCAGTTTAGTTTTAGGCACAGCCTGGAACAGTAACAAAAGGGTTGACATCAAAAAGGTTAAACCAGATTTTTGAGTCATCTTTAATGGAACAATATGTTTCCATGTTAATCGATACTATTTTCTTAAATTTGAGGTTAAAAGTTTGGTTATTTTTACCTGTGGACCATTGTGGTCGATGGGGCTCTGCAGGAGAGCTGATCATGCTTTCCTCAGCACCAGCTTCCCAGCTGTCACGTTTTACATTTTACATCTACCACTGCTGCAAGATTCTAATCTGATGCACATTTAAAAAACAGATAATAAAGCCCGGTTTTTGTTTTTGTCATTGGTCCTCTTTGTTTTCAGGGGGATTACCTGCACTGTCAGTGACACTCACATCAATCCAGACACATTTTGTGTTAAGTCATGACATTAAATCTTTAAGTTTTTTCCTGTTCTGTTCTTTTTTCCCCCCATTTACAGAACATGATGTTTCTACCGAGACTCTGAAAAAAAATCATGATTTGAATTCAAATAGAGTGACTGACACTTTTTCCGCTTTTTTTTTTCTTGATGGCTAAACTGACACATTGCCTGTAAAGAGTCTTGAAAACATCATGCTGGGGAAATAAAACACACTTGTGGTTGAGTTCATCATTTTCATTTTTAAAATGACACATTTCAGTAATATTTCTCAGTATATCATTTTAATGATGTTGCGGTTTCTGAGTAGTTTTTAAGTTGTGGTTGATTTATTTTTTCAGTGATAGTATTATCTAATTGTTTGATGAACACAAATGAATTACTAGATTTTCAAACCAGTGGCTTCAGAACACAGGAACCAGTGTGAGCACAGTATCAGTGCCACCACTTGTTTGGCCAGCATTTAGTGCCTATATGTCTCGTACGCTGGGTCAAATTATCCATCAGAGGCAGCTACAACCAAAAACCTCTGCACCACTGCAGGCTGCACCACTGCAGGCTGCACCCAGACATTCCTCCACAGCAGATCCTTCATGCATCCTGTTATCATATTAAATGTTTTGTGTAAACATATATTATAACACTGGTAGTTACAATCTAAAAAACAAAATGGTCTTTATTTTGTTAACTACTACAGGTAGACATTAGGGAGAGTTATGGGTCAAACTGGGAGCATAGGGTACCTCCCAAAGGCAGGAAAAACAGTGTTGTCCAAGTACACAAAATGCACAATTACAGAAACATGATATTGTCATGTAGCGAAAAACTACAATAATTTGATTAATGGCAGAAAAATTAAACTCAAATTTGAGAATTAAAAACAAACAAACACCTGAAACACATTTGTCCAGTGCCGAGTTTTAGATTTCCGATAGTACTGTTTTTCTTGCAATGGATATAAAGTTTTAGAATCATATTGTTCACACGGCTTCAGCATGTATTAGGTAATGTTATAGTATGGAGATAAACCCTTCCAGACTCTGCTTGGCGACAGACATTCCAGCTGAATAAGGTAACCAAGAGGCTGTTTTTCTCCTCAAGTTTAGAATTCAAAACTATTCCCTCGACTGCTTCCCACATGTGACTCATGCAGAGACCTACGTATTTACACACACTGATTTCACCTCTGATTACACTGGCACTCGATGCATTACCTCATATACACATGGAACCATGTTTGTATGGGTACACACGCCTCTGACACTTGGCCTTACTGCTCAATTCAATGTCCAGTCCGTCAGCTGTAAAAGCTGTAAAAGTAAAGTAAGTTTAAAAAAAATAAGTACAGAAAAAAGTAGAATTGCAAGCAAAATTTGGAACCTTTTAATAATAAACAGATTATTACACACAACACAAAATATTAAAGGATCAAAGTCATGAAGTAGCAATGTGTGAGCAAAGTAAAGTGTTTAAACTGTCTTTGCAATATTTGACGCAGTTTTCAAATCTATGTGCATGTTACAGTAGTTTCCTGACAAAAGCAACATTTTTAGTAATTATGAACTTTCAGTGTGATATGGCTAAAATGATTATTTCAGTGTGATATGGCTAAAATGATTATTTCAGCACACCAGTAAAATCATCAAGACTTGTTCTGGGACAAGTCAGAAAAATAAAACAATTAGCTAGCGTTGTACCAGAAGGCTGTATGAGGTATTATCACAGTCAAAATGTCAGTTAAAAAACAAAATGTAATTGTTAGGCTTAATTTCATATCAGTCATTTTCATGTTCAAATGTCCACTGTCCCCAAAAACAGGACACAGATACAGACGTAGCACTGAGAGCTAAAAAGAGCACTTTATATTCCTGATAAAGTGCTCAGCATTACTGTTCCAGCAGGAATCATGTTCAAGTGTAGCATCCAGGCATCCACGGAAAACAAAATAACAAGGCTAAGAGTACAAACATGGTAGGAGTAAGCTAGCTAGGTGTCACCTAAAAATAAGTAGGCAAGTTATGCTAGTGCTCCATTAGCAGAGAAAAGTGCCAACGTGACAAAAAATACATTAAAAAATGGGGATAAAAAGTTACGAGTTAGAGTCTAAGATGGCCACGAATTAATATGTTGCAACACAATATGATTTACATGTGTTAGAGAAAAAAAAGTTACATGAAAATCACAGTTAGCAAGACGGCTGGCGTATAACATTTCTCCAAAACCACCATTTGGTGGCACAGAATCTGAATTTTAAATGTCATGAATTGCCAAAACAAAAGATGTGGCTACTACATCTTAGCCTGAAATTCCTGGCTAAACAAGTGTTGCTGGAAGAGTCCACGGTAATTGCTTGTTCTCCACTTACACTGGTCCTAGAAACTAACACGGACAACATTCCCCTTGACCAAAAAACAGCCAAACAAAACAAATATAGATAGTAGATATTAGATATCTAAGAGAAGTTTTCATCAGATTTCATGCAGAAAAAAGTAAGTTTTGTGATTTTTTCAGCTGCAGTGAGAGGCGATGAAAAAGAAGCTGCCACGACAGAAGAGACGGACAAGCACAAGCCGTCCGTCCTCCCCTTCTGTGTCGATTTCCTACAGCGTGAATGGAGGCAGTGAATAGCATATACACACACATACACACAGTTTAGTGCTTTATTACTGACCCCCACCAATCAGACACTATTCTTCTTCCCGCTGAGGCCAGAAGACTAACCGAGACCTCTGCAGTCAGTTAGGTTAATGAGCCAGCTAGCACACTACCGTCTCTCATATGGGACACCATATGCATGGATGGACATTTTAACAAGACGCATTGGAGTGATCACTGCATGTCTCCATCTGTGTTTGTGTGTATACACATGTAACGCTCACTGACTCAATGAGTGTGCAAGCAAAACTAATTTCAGATGACTGCAATTTCTTAAAGATCTTTCTTAAAGATTTCTCAAGAGCTTCTTCTACTTTTATGACGACCCCCGTTCCAATCCTCCAGAGGACAATCCCTTTTCACAAAAGGCTGCTATTCTTCATCTCAGCTGAGAAAGGACAACTGACCTCTAACCTATCTCCGCTTCCCCACGACCTGACCTCTTTCCTCTGTCTCGTGTTGGAGGAAACAGATTTGTAAATTTTGCTTAATTACAAACCAAAAACACAGATAGCAAAGACAGATTCTGACACATTTAAGGCCCAGAAGATTAGGACAGATGAAGACAAATGTGTTTAAGTATTACTACTTACACACTTCATTTATGATATTTAAATGGTGTGTATAATTAAAAAAAAAAAAAGGCTTTCATCTTAGAAACTTTACATTGTTGCAAATATTACCATAAATTTGACTTTGTACTTTAAAACAATCACAAAGTATATTACATTTTTTCTATTGGTACCTATACTGTATAGCCAATCAGAATGAGGCATGACTATAACATTGGTATTAAAATGGAGGTCATTTTAAAAATTAATTTAAACTTTGACACTGGCCATCCAAAGCCACAAAAAAATGTCCAAAAACAAATAATTTAAGTAGCACTTAAACTTTGGTTGAGAAATCAGAGGACGAGTTACTGCCAGATGCAAATGCTACCTGTAAATTGGTACTAAACGCTGTAATGCTCCCTCTTAACCAGTGATGAAAGATACAAGTAACTGCTGCCTTTGAACTAATGAGGCAGTACTGCTAATGTTACCAGTAATCTCATACTTAACAGTCTATTTGAACCTGTTGAAATATGTCAATGCTACAGCTGTAACATCTCCAGGACTCATGTAATCATGGACTCTACTAGAGTAGCTCTGCAAGAGTCACAGTTCAAAATAATCCTCATTTATCCCAAATCAGGCTTTAGTGCAGGCCCTCAGTTAGAAACGAGTCATATTAGCTCCTCTAGTTTTAAGTCCACTTTCTGTGGATTGGCTGCCGCTTGCAAACGGCTTGAAGAGTAGGTGGGAGGGGCTCAACCCAAGCCGTCGTGCAAAAGAAGAAAAACAAAATTGCCTGAAACCGGGCACTTTTGCCTAGCACAAAGTCTGCGCTTAGTCTCCCAGGGATTAGTTGTATATACTCTGACCTCATTACTATTTAATATGAACATTCTCCATGGTAACAGTAGATTTGATAGAAAATAAAGAAGAGCTTAACATGTCCTTAAATGATCCAACACAATATAACACTGAAGACTTTGTGATTCCTAAAGGCAGAGTTGACAGTTGCATGCAAAAGTTTGGCCACCCCTGTGCAAACATACACACGCCTTTGGCAACGGTGTCAAAACAGCTCAATTTATACCTCATCTTTCAGCATGACTTGTATCTAAAACAGCTCTAGATTATCCAGATATTGTTTTGCATACCAAATACGTCAGGCATCAGGTATTATGATTGTGTAGCCCATCCTGCAACTCTTTGTGGTACTGGCATCAAAAGGTCTAACGGATTTGCATTGTAATTTTTTTATAAAACTATTCTTCATTTCTGGTCTTATGAATGTCAAAGCTAAATAATTTTGGATTTTAGGCTGCTGTTTAGACAAAAGGAAGATTTTAACCTCCGGGCATTTTTAAAGGGATATTTTCAAAATAAACATGTAATCAGCTGAATTAACCCAGATGAAAAAAAATGCATCTAGCCTATTTGCATGTACAAAACAGTAAGGATAAAGTTAGACGTATGACAAACATGAGCTTACACAACAACAGTGTGTTCTTCTTCCTTTGACAAACACCTACAACACCATTTTCAGCTGATTTTCACATTTCTATTTAGCCTTTGACTCCTTTGACATCCGATGCCAATTAGCAATTATGTGCACGGGCCTTGTTTGTAGCAGTGTTATTCTGTCTTTAACTGAACCTCAACAAAACTAATTTGTTATGACTATTATTCAGCTTCAGTCAGACAGAAAAACACTTCCAGCCTCAAGCTGCATGCCAAGCAGAGGCCTAATTTTCTATTACCACCAGCACATTGTTGATACTTTCATAGGCTAATGACAGAACAGTAACCTTAAAATATTTCCACAAAGCTTATCCAGATAGCTTTGTAATGACTTCTTGGTCAACTCTCGAGGAGAAAGTGAGAGCACATGAAACAAGCCTGGCTCCAATTAACTGCCTGGCTCTGAATGGCATGTTACAATACATTCAGCAGTTGAAGAAGGGAGTTTCTCTGAATCCCCTAATTGTCAGCAGCCCACTACAGAACAAGTGCAGTGAGCAACAATTCACAGCTAAATACCAGAAAGAAGAGAGCTCCCCCAAAGCTTTCCTTCCGCTCTCCGGTTCCCACTAACCAAATAGTCTCACAATGAACAGTCACCTGCTTTTCATTTAGGGGGGAAAAAATGCACCCCAGGCATTCCAGTCCAGTCTCTCCTTCCTCCGCTTTACTTCCTCTGACTCTACAGGCATTTCATCTCAGTGAGGTGGATCTCAAGGAGGAAATTACTCAGTCATCCAGAAGTAAAGAGAGGGAAAAAAAATCCCTTTTTCACAGAGCATTGGCATTAAAGTAACACACAGCGGTCATCTTTCCTAAGTTGTCTCAATTTGGTACTCATTCAACTTTATGAGTAGCATAGGGAGCAATGGAGAAAGGTAGGAGGACAATGGAGGTGGTCAGCCCTTAGCTCTTAGGTCCTGAATTTTAACGCAGAACACCACACCAAACAGGATATCAAGGTTCTTCATTAAGGACAATCAGACGATCCCCTATGAGCAACACTTGGTGATGGTGAGAAGGAAGAACTCCTTTTTAACAGGAAGAAACTTCCAAAATAGAAAATATGAGAGCACATTTTATTTGGCACTGAGAAAGATGAATTCTGCCAACGCCAACAATTATTGAGAATATTCTGTTTCTGTTGAACATCTTCTGTTAATGTTAACCTCAGGTAGTTTTCTGGGGAGGGTCAATTTAACCTCAATTTTTTCAAAGAAAATCTCTATCTGCAACCCGGTAAATGCATATTAACGTCCCCATTCACAGACAACATGCATGTGTGTGTTCTTTATAATAATAATAATAATGTATACTTTATTGATCCCCGTGGGGAAATTACTTTTGTTTTTTCTGCATTTGACCCATTCACTCAGTGAAGCAGTGGGCAGCCCAGCCACTAAGCAGGCGCACTGGGGAGCAGTGTGTAGGGACGGTACCTTGCTCAGGGGTACCTCGGGTAAGCCGTTCAGTGGATTCAAACCCCCGACCTTCCGATCATGGGGCAACCACTCTACCTACTACCTACTGAGCTTTATGTAAACAGGATGGAGAAGGCTGGTTGGTTTTCAAAAAATACTGCACAGGTAGGTAGAGATTTCTTTGGTTGGACTGAAGATGATGTGAAAATGTTGCTCGAAATTACCACATGAGTCTAAGGCAACTTTTGTGAAGAAAATCACAGCTGAGGGTCTGTGGACAAATGTTTGCGAAAGTTTCAGTTTTATCCTTTGAGACTAAAGCACAATCGTGGATATTTAAAGTGAAGCTAGGTCGACACGTTTCCAACAATCTGTTTCATCCGAGTGTGTAAATGTGATAAAAAACATAGTCTACATGCTGATTAGACTCAAACCCATGAAATTTGGTACAAACACTGGGCCCATCTGATCTAGCTTTTTTAGGAGCTACGAGCTAGTTAGGACACATGCACCCTAACTAACCCTTTTAGTAACCGTTTCTATTGCAATGTAGAAACAATTAGACACACGCGGTGATGAAATAATCGTGCAACAGCTTCAAACATGACGTCAGTCCTGATGGTGCAAGAAGACAAAAAGTATGTAGGGAGGTGCTGTGCTGCCGTGTTATCTGTGTTTTTAGTTTCTATGGCGAATTTTACGTTGTTGATAGCTTTATTTAAGAGGAGAAGCCTACCGTTCTTTCTCTTGCTTCTGCTAGGTTACTGAATTTAAAATAACAAAATGTTTTTGTTTGTTTGTTTTTTTTAAACGGTATTTGTTTCAAGTTTGACCAATCACCAATCAGCCTAGCAGTTACTGAGTGTCACTCAGGACTAGCTAAACTACTTTAGGTACTTTTTCTCCACTTACACTCCACCGTTGGACTTTGAGTTCTCTGTTACCATCAGGTCTAATTTCAGATCATAGCTGTGCTATTAGTTTTTTTGTTGCCAATTAGCAAACCTTAACAAGTTAAAATGGTTTTGTAACATCCTATCAAAGTAACATTAGCAAATATTTGATTAAGTCCATGTCAGTAACACAACAGCTCTGTCAGTTGTCTTATGTTACAACCTTGATGTTTCATGCAGAGGATTATTACAAACCACACATGGGCTTTACCAGGTTCAATCCAATTGCACCTCACATTTGCATCTTTATAGGAAAATTCTTAAGCTCCTAGAAATTGCTGCTGATCACATTTAAAATGATTTTATAGATACAAAACATATAAAACACATTAAACATCTGTTGATCCCACTTTACTTATTCTTGTTTTACTTCTTCCCCGCTAAAGAGCTGCTCTTTTCCTCTTTCCGCAACCTCAAAAGAAATCCTTTATCACTGCTGTAACACAATTACAGTATCATTTCTTGGCTTGGACTCAGGTATCTGTTTTGAAATGTTACAGCAAATCCATATTAAGCAAGTGATAAGATTTCAGCTTCATTTGTTTTTACAGAAAATCTCAAAATCGCCTGAGATAAACTTTCTGTCTAAAGAAAACAGTTGAACCTTCTGAACTTTGCCTCACAGTGTTGTCATATAGCAGCGTATGAAAATAAATTATACATGTGGAACCTAGAAAGCTACAAGCTCCAAATAAAAAGGCTGACAGTGCCTGCCAAACGTTTAGATTCAGGGGGATAAAAAAGGGTTTAATCAAAGACAGCCAAAGTTCATCATAGGAGGAAACTGCTGAGGGAAACAGCATGCACTCCGTATCGTGCTGGGTTGGCAGAGGCAGAGGCTCTTGGATGGAACGGGTGAAACTAAAACCATAACCCCAGATGAAGGACGATGGGATGACATGTTTTGGGGAATTTTGCTCTCATAATTAGATCTTAGATCTTATAATTTTCTGAGGAGAGCTTCTTCTGCTTTTCCCAACCTAAATCTTACCTAAAAATACAAAAAATATAAAGAAAATTTAAGAAGTGCAGAAAATGATTTATAGCACCAGCAAAACTAAACCAAGTCAACCACCTGAACATGAATTCAAATAATTAAAGAACCTCTATGCACGGGCAGCACAGCGTGATGCTGTCAGCGCCCCTTCCAATCAGCGTTGTTTGGCCTCACTCTTGAATGCATGGGTAACCACAGGAGGTCTCAGATCAAGTCCAAAGTTGTAGGTTATCATGGCATTAAGAGGTTCTGTGACACTCATTGGGACAAATCAAGCAAGTGGACAGCTAGTAAAGAGAAGTAAAACCCAACGTTAAGGATAAAGCTTCTCGCTCTTTCTCTTAATCTCCACAGAGTGATTTATGACGATGTCAGACCTCTTAGGCTCTCACACAAATATGCTCGATTTCTGGAATCAGATTAAAAAAGGTGACATGTTTCCTGGCTTTACACTGTGTTTGTGCTTTGGTGCTGTTTTTCTTTATTTTTAAATTACAGAAGTTTAACTTGGCTGCTAAGTTCTACTCTGGCACTGAAGACGCTTAAAAATTCGTGTCTACGTGTACATGTAAGGAATGTTTTGGCTTGCACTTAGTCTACTGCATACATGAGATGTGAAGCATATCCATATAAGGTGACTTTCAGCACTAAACATGGGGTCAATAAACAAAATAATAAACCTTTAAATCTTCAACATTTTTCTCTCAATCAGCTTCCTACTGTGAGCAGATAAGGTTTGTCTCTTTAATTAGCAGGAATGTAACTATTCTTAAACCTGGTTATATGAGATGTACTGTAATGTTTAAAGTTCAGGTAAGTAGTGAGATGGAAACAGATGAGAATACAAGAGTTTATTTTTTCTTCATAATCCAATCAAAATCAAGTAATCTTTTTTTCCCCTCGCTTCTTCTTTTAAGAAAATGTTTGTGGAGCCAAAAGACGAAGGAGTGAACCTCTAATAATCCACAACAGATTTACCAATCAGCAGCAACAAGGACTACTTGGCTATAGTTATAACCTACATTGATTAATGTAAACAGAAATCTTAAAATAGGATTATATGAATGCACTGAACCTCTGATGATCAACTGACCCAATTTTCTAGCTTAAACCTCTTAAAACGTTTCTATACTTCTTTTCTGGTGCAGGTACAGCTTTAATATGTTAAAAACCTGCACATCACTGGTGACTGCATTACACAATTGCAGATTAGTTTTGCAATAAGCGTGGCCCCAGGTACCACAGTGCGCTTCCTGGTAGCAGCCTTAATTATTACCAGGTTCAAACACCTACACAAACTCAAGAGCACACTCTACAGCCAGTCCACATTGTTGTTCTACTTCTCGAATGTTCACCTTTGACCCTCCTTGTTCTCAAAAGTTGAAGGCATTTCCCTTAGTGAGGTCACCTGTATTAAATTATTGTCCAGCACAAAAGCAGAATCCAGAGAGGGAGACGAAAGGTAGAAAAATGTTGTTGAGGAAGAGTCAAGAATATACTTGATTTAAACAAGATGGTACTTAAAAAAAATATATAACACAGTCAAAAAGATAAAATCTGCAAAACAAGCCAAAGGCTCCAGTATATTTGGTTAAAGGTCATTTTAATAATAAATTAACAAAAGTAGAAAGTCATGGAATTGCCAGACTCAACGCAACAAAAGAAAACTGTCATGACTGACCTCTGACATACACAAACCATGTGATAGACATGACTGGGGCATAAGCAGAGGTTTAAAGGACAAGTATTAAACCTTCTAAAAGGCCAGGTGGGTTAAGCTCTTCAGAGAATGGAACATTTTACTAAAGTGGACTCAAATGTTCAGTGAGCACGATGTCTAATGTCACCAAATAAAAATGTAGATAGACAAACTTTCCAACAGTCTAGAAATCAGTATTCCTGGATTGGGTTGGGTAAAATGAAGCAATCTAATTATGTTTCTGAATTCCACACTTCCTGTCACAGAAAACCAGAATACTATGGGAGGTTTAAGACCAATGCGCCCAGTGAAGCATGGACAAAGCTAAGGGGGTCCCTGAGGACGAAAAAGGGGCGGGTGGGGGCATTACACAAAGCTCAGATTCTCTCATAAATCAGTGAGCAAGAGTTAAACTTACCCTTTTGTTGCTCATGATTTTTCATCTAAGTCACGACCGTGAGAAGGAGCCACACAAAGATAAAGATGACAAAACTCCCCAAAACATCAACAAGTGGGTCGGCATCAAACCCAGAATGTGACTGTGAGGCAAATTCACTCAAGAGAGAGAAAAAATATTTGGGGTAACATAAACGCAGATGTTACGGTTAAGGGTGGTGATGTATTTCAAAGGGGGCCACACATGTGGAGCACTTTTCTCCAATCAGAGGTGATCTCAGGCAACGGGAATCTAACTATGAACAGAGAGAGACAGAAAAGGGAGAGTGGAAAAGAAGATGAGCTCAGAGAGCGCGTCGGAAAATGGCCAAAAGTAGAAAACATCCAGCTCGACAGTAGGTGCTACACAGAGATATGCTAACCCACTTCTATGTGTTGCAGCTGTGAAGTTTTCGGGCTTCTTATCCATATTTTATTGCTATTTAAGGTTTTTCCTTTAAGCCGCTCCCTTTCCTGTTAGAGCCAACTTTTCAACGAGTCAGCTTTCGATTAATACATAACTGTGATGGCTTTTTTGTAAGACTGCATGCATTTGTAGAACACTCAAAATCCCTTTTTCTGCATAGTCCAGGACTACACTAATGGGGCACTACCATGACACCATGCATCTTGCATAAAGGCATGACAGGTAGAAATATTGGAAATGCGCCCGTTTTATTAGAAGATAAACCAGGGGGGAATCTTTTACCTTTTAAGTAGCAACAACACGCATACCGCTTGTCTTGATTTTCAAGTCAAGACAACTAAAGACCACCAACCAAACATTCCTCAGATGACACAAATTCCTAGAACGATTCTTTTGAGACCCAACTCTGCCACTACTGTACGTTAATTGATATCGATCATCCAGAGGAGTTCTTTGATCCCTCAAAATTGTGAAGGTTCAGCCGACATCAATATTTGTTCCGACAGTAGTGTGAGGCCGATATGTGAGACTCTGGTTATAGTTAGATCAGAGGCAGCCGGTCACTGCTACCGACACTCTGGCACATATCCTATCAACTTGCCTGTTTGGTGTAAAGGCCACAACAAGTGGGTGTGTTAATAACCTACTGCTCCTGAATGTCAACAGGATTTGCATGGCCTTTAAACTTTATAGGCTGTGGGCTGGTAAAGGGCATTTCATTGCTTTTCTCGGTCCCTACAGAGAAACCTGATTTAAAAAAAAAAATAGAAAAAAATTCCTCAGACCCTTTTTGGCATTCATTAATTATTCAAAGTGTCTGGCGGAGGGTCAGCACTCTACAGAAGGTCTTCTTTCAAGGCCTTTCTCATCATCCATATTTACTTTGCCCTCCCGTTTCGCCTGCAGCATCTTCTCCTCATTTCCTGCGTCCTTCAAGTCGCTTCTGCTGTTTCCTATATTTCTCTAAGCGTTTCTTACAGCTTTCATGCTGGAAAAATCTTCCTTTATCTTGCTCTGACAAGAGGAAGCCCTCCCCATTGGAAGCTAAGGAACAGATCTCGTCTAGTTCCAGAAGCCAGTCTGTTTCCTGAATCTGAACTTGCTCTCTGTCGCATGCCCAGTCTCCCACTTTTTATCATTCTATACTACAGACTAGTCTCTTCATAACAGCTTTTGCAGCTGTACTCACTTTCCCATCTGTTCAAGGAGGATGTCTACGGTATGTAGACTTCATCACCAAATGGACAGTCTCTTTTCTGTTTTTGTGTTTTATCTTGGAAATGAAATTTGTGGCAATGGGTCACCTTGTCTCTGCAATGTAAAACACATTCAAAGACAAGTTAAATTTAAGTAAATCAATCATAGGCTGAAAGAAAAACAAAACAACTTGACACCTTCAAGCTGTTTGTCAACTCAAGTTTAGCATTACCACCATCCCCATCTTGGTTTTGTTAGAACTCAAGCCTAATTTATGATAAGACATTTGTGTCTCCTCACATCTTGGCAGAGTCTAAGTGCAACCAGCCCAGTCCAGACATGCTTGCTTTTGGTTCTCCAAGACTTAGCACAAAGCCCAACGTTGACTGGCAGAATGCTGATTTTGCTGAGTTCATTGAAACAGAAAAATGAGTGACAGCAGATGTAGGAGCATGAAGACAAGCTCAGTTAGTGCTGCACAGATGCTATCCCTTTAAATTAGTAAACAGCATCTATAGCGGCTATAGTCTCTAAAAGTGCCAATGCCCCCAAATGATGAGATTTAAGCCTCAATTTAATTTAAAAAGATGAGTTATATAAAACTTTTTAACCTTTACAGCTGGCATTAAAGCCACAATTAGCTTGACAGACGGGGGGAAAAAAGCCTTTTAAATATATTTCTTTGTTGTTTAAAATTTGGCATTTTAATATCAGGAATGACTCACTTTTGTAAACAACCTTTAAAATGGACACTAGAGGAACTGCTGCCTATTATTAAGGACTTGTAATGAAGATATTTCACAGGTC
This sequence comes from Hemichromis elongatus, assembly GCA_015108515.1. Taxonomy (NCBI): domain Eukaryota; kingdom Metazoa; phylum Chordata; class Actinopteri; order Cichliformes; family Cichlidae; genus Hemichromis; species Hemichromis elongatus. The sequence continues at coordinate 37,856 of VUQR01036418.1, forward strand.
ATCTGAGAGGCTTCCTCAGTTCTAAATATTGATGGAGAGTCCCAGGCATTTAACCCTTGATGGGGCTTTAATAATTATGTAAATGGAACTGAAGATGCTTCTTAAATGAGATGAATCTTCACAAATCTTCATGAACCAAAAACAAGTCCAGCTGCCTTCACTGCAAGTTCTTAAAATGACCATGACCTAGATGACTGGGAAGCTACACAGACTTGATGGGTTTATATTTCAGACCTTTCAAAATTAAAATGTTTATAGCTTTTGGAAATTTTATCCTTCAAAAGGTCAGCAGTCATCACAGAGATGGGAGAAACGTGCACATTTTCAGTCACATCACAGAGAGCAAAGTAACTGGAGTTTAATATTCAGCTCTTTTCTCTTCTCAGCATTTTTTTGGATCAATCATGGCCTTAAAGTGAGACTGTCCATTTTAGAAATTAGAAAAATGATTCAG
>VUQR01036421.1:19020-39389 GCA_015108515.1 Hemichromis elongatus
TAGGTGTGCGTGTGTGTGTGTGCGTGTGTGTGCGTGTGTGTGTAGGTGTGTGTGTAGGTGTGCGTGTGCGTATGTAGGTGTGTGTGTGCGTGCGTGTGTGTGTGTGTAGGTGTGTGTGCGTGCGTGTGTGTGCTGTGTGTGTGTGTGTGCGCGCGTGCGTGTGTAGGTGTGTGTGTGCGTGCGTGTGTAGGTGTGTGTGTGTGTGTGTGTGTGCACTGTTATGGAGTATGGTCTGACACAGCTTGAGTGCGTTTCTTTCAGAAGTCACATGACTGGTTAGCAGCGACGGTTGCGTGACCCCATCCATAACAAAACCAGGACTACGGACTTCCTGCCTGTCACAATAAAAGCTTTCGTCTCACACAGTCCGGATGAAAACGTGTGAGTGACTGTGATGTCGCTCTGGTGTTTCCATCTGAACTTTGCTCTCTGGAAAACAAAATAAAACGTTTTATTGGACGGTTTCTGCACCGTGTTACCGTCGAGCCTTCGGTTTGACGTCGAGCTGCACACAAAGCTTCCCCCCGGGAGTCTCACTGGTTTTCTTTCATGTGTTTCCTGCTCTTTCGATGCCAGCTTATTCTGAATTTGTTTTTCGGAGGTTAAAGGTTGTCGGCCTCGTGCTGTGAGATGTCTACTCTGCAGACTGCATGGACTCTTCTCTGCTGCGAGCTGATAATTACTCCTCATGATGATGTCTGAGTGTCGCCAGCGGTGAACTAACTCTTTATATTTAAGGACCTTTTCATTGGCGAGCTGTCAGACGCTAACAAGACTCTTAATTAGTGTTTTATTAAGGACGAGTCTGCTGGAACAGCCGAGCCACTAAAATGTGCAAAACTGAGAGCGTGCTCGTAACCGTGTGTGTGTGTGTGTGTGTGTGTGTTCAGTCCCCACAGTACAGTTCGGGTGGCAGCTACGACAGCATGAAAATGGACTTGAGTGCCGAAGACTTGACCATGGGGCGTCATGGCAGCCAGGGCGCTCCCGATGATGACGACGATGACCACGACGACCACGACGACAACGACAAGATGAACGACACGGAGGGCGTCGACCCCGAGAGATTAAAGGCCTTTAATGTAAGTGAGAGACGGCGCTTTGAATGATGTCCATCAATAAACGTCTCCTTGTGCCGATAAATAAAAACGTTGGAGCTCCGTCTGCCCGAGGCATCGATCCAGGACTCGTCTGAACCTTTGTAGTTCTACCAAATGTGAATAACTGGCGTCAGCTGTGCTTCCAGGCTCTGCAGGCAGGTGTTCACACTCTCTGCCCCGCACCCAACGTTTCCTTAGAGCTCAAAACAGAGCAGGAGCAGAAAAACCTGCAGACAGCTAGCTGCTGCAGCCCCCTGGGTTACCATGCACCTGTCAGTCAATAGGCCACACCCATAAAAAATGCTAATTTAAGACAGATAAGCTTTGAAAACAGTACAGCTGTTATCGTTGTCTCTGACATTTGATGTTAGCCCAGGAGAGACCGTTAAACTCTTCTCCATATATAAAACTGCTTCATCAGCAAGTAGTAAAAGTGTTTGTGATCTTTCCTGCAGATGTTTGTGCGTCTGTTTGTGGATGAGAACTTGGATCGGATGGTGCCCATCTCCAAGCAGCCCAAGGAGAAGATCCAGGCCATCATCGAGTCCTGCAGCAGACAGTTCCCCGAGTTCCAGGAACGCGCCCGCAAGCGCATCCGCACCTACCTCAAATCCTGCCGTCGCATGAAGAAGAACGGCATGGAGGTACTGCGACACGCTCGCTGCTCTTCTTCTTTGCTTATTTCTTTAATCTGCTCCGCCCTGGAGGTCCCTGCAGGGGCGTTGAATTCTGTAGAGTTGAATTTAAAGTGAAGGTCTCCGATCCACTGAAGTGGTTTGTTCACCGTGACCTAAAATCATAAGCCGGGCAGATGGAGAGGGGCGCGCTGCACTTCTTAAAGGCGACATGACGACTCAGTATAAGATACTACAGGAGACGTTCAAGGCACCTGTAGGGAAACGTGTAACAAAGACGCAGCGCTGTCTCAGTCATGCTGCTCGAGTCTGTGTCCACAGAGTGCAGGGCAAAGGTCAGAACCAGGAGCTGGCACAGGTGAGCACAGCGTGAAAACAGGTACACCTGGTGAGGTCATCAGATCACCTGCAGATCCATTTCTTTGTCGTCTGTGACGCGTTTGAAAACCGGAATCGTCTCGTCTGAGCAGCGCAGCAGCAAGACGCCGAGTATGTGTGTGTGTGCACACGTGTGTGTGTGTGGCTGAGATGTATGAGAGGAGTTTCTTATTCAGTATAGATTCTCAAACTTGATTTGATCCTAAGTACAAGCAGCTGTTTTACATTCGGCGCCCGGTTTCCCCGCAGCCACCAGCAGCCATCGTCCTCGACGCGATGACCCGATCTTTGCTGTGATGTACCTGTATAAAGAGGTTGTAACTATGGAAACCACACACTCAGTTTATTCCAGTTGTTATACTCAGACTGATGAACGCACTGACAGGTGAGTGGGCGGAGCCACAGGCGATCATCACAGCTGAGTCTGAGGATGATTAAAAATAATTATCTTAGTCTTTATTTTGAGCTCACGAATAAAATGTTAGACACGCTTTAAAGCTGCGCTCTGATCTCTGAAGGTAAATGTCATAAATGTAGTCTGAGAGTGTGGAGGACAAACGCACCAATCACGGGACAGTCTCTGCTGCCCCCTGGTGGTGAAGACACGCATTGCATGCTTGGATAGCTCATCTCAGCTTTCTTAGCTTTCATCTCCTCCTGTTTCATCTTCTTCTTATTCTGGTTCTTCCTCATCATCATCTTTTCTTCTCACAGATCATCAGTTTATCTACATCTTCTTCTCCCACCTGTAAATCTCTTATTTTCATCTTCAGGCTCCTCCTCCCAGCATTTCCCCTGTGGTGCCCTCCTTCTTCATCCACACCTCCTCCTTAGCGTGTTTTGCTCCTCGCTGTGAGCTGAACTGATTCGACTGCCTTCTCCTGGATGTTTCCTTCCACTCTCACTGATCACTCCTGATGTTCTCCTGCTGATGTTTTTTTTCAGCTTGTTGATTAATTGTTGTGTTTGTTGTGCTGTGCACGATCATTTCCTCGATGTTAGTGATGTTAATGTGATGATGACGAGCCCAGAGGCTCAGCTCCCAGCTGTATAAGAAAAGCTGGGAGCTGTAGTTGCTGTTTCCTGACTCGCGTGTGGACGTTCGTACAGGAAGCCGGCTGAAGCTGACTCACGCTCTGTTGTTTTCAGACCCGCCCCACTCCACCTCACCTCACCTCGGCCATGGCTGAGAACATCCTGGCTGCTGCCTGCGAGAGCGAATCACGCAACGCTGCCAAGAGGATGCGCCTCGAAGCCTACAACGTGAGTACCTGCAGTGCTTTCAGAGTTGGGGCTGGAGGCGCTCTCTCCTTTCTGATCAAAAAACCCTGAGGGAACATCAGGGCTGGATCGCGGTTGTCAAATATAAGGCCCGTGGGCCAGAGTCAGCCCAGAAAGACCAAACAGCCGCACTGGCACATTCCTGTCATTTACTACAGCAGCGTCTGCTCATCACGCAGACACACACCTGCTGTGGTCACGGCACAGCTTATAGTCACGTTTCAGGGATGAAATCTGCAGGACGTGGACAGCGATAGACGTTACTGATCCCACGGTGGGGAAACTCTTACCTCAGCGCAGGTACAGATAGCAGAAGAAAAATGCAAAAATGTTCTGGTGTGAGAAGAGCTCAGGTAACAGCGGGGAGGGGGGGGGCAGCATATTGGTTGTACCTTCTTGTTTTTTGGAGGTTAAAGGCTACCTTCATCCCCTCCTCTGACTCCTTGGGTTTCTCCTCCGGGAGTACCCTCCTGTTGCACAGTGCTAATAGCTGCTCCCTGCTGTAAACAAGAGGGTGGCTTACAGGTTCTCCAGACGTGGGGGTGGAAAGTCCCAAAAAGCGTAGACGACATGATACTACTCTCATGATAATTTGTGGGTTTGTGAGATTAGAGTTCAAATAAAACACGAATGAGACAGTCGGGGAAAAAAAGCTTAAAACACAAGAAAAATAAAAGGAAAGGAAAAGCGAGGTAACAAGCTGCCTACTGTGGCGCCACCGTGAAAACACAAGCCAGCGTGGCGAGGACAGTGATGTTGTGTGTGACAGTTTTCCACATTTGGATGTTTTTGTTTAATCCATGAGAGAAAAGTCACCTGTCAGCATCGGTATTCCTGCTTCCTGCCCCCCGCATGCTGTTTTTATTTTGAAAAGCCCCTGACTTTCTTGTCCTTCCTCAGGATGAGCAGATCGCTCTGGATAAGCCGTCCGGCGTCGGAGGCGTTCTGAGGGAGCCGGCGTCCCTCGCTCACTCCGCCTACTCACTGGCCGCCTCAGCCTTCTCCTCCCAGGAGTCCCAGCTCTACATCAACGGCGCTGGCCTCAGCTACGGTTACCGTGGATACCCAGGCCTGAGCGCCACCATGCAACACCCTGTTTCCCTGACAACCGGTGCTGCCGCTGCCGTTGCCGCCGTTGCTGCTCAGACCAACGGTAAGAAGAACACCATGGATGAAAAACAGTGACGATGCAAGCAGTCCATCTTTTCTTTACAGATTGTTGGGGGTTTTATCGTTGAAGGCCCAAAGTTTAAATGTTTAGGTCCTTCCTGTAGATGTTTTCTCATTTGACTTAAATGTTATACATCATCTAATTTATAAGTGATGATATCATTAACTCTCGTCCTCGTCCGTCTTCCTCTTCAGGCCCCACAGACCTCAGCATGAAGTCTCACTCCTCCACCAACGTCAGTAACTCCTCCTCTTCTGTTGCCGCCAACAGCCTCGGTGGCCGGGGCAGCGGTGGCGGAGGAGGGGGCGGGGCGTCGACCCAGCTAAGCCAGCCAGAGATCACGGCCGTGCGTCAGCTGATCGCCGGATACCGGGAGTCAGCTGCCTTCCTGCTGCGCTCAGCAGACGAGCTGGAAAACCTGATCCTGCAGCAGAACTGATCACACACACACTCACACACACTCACACACACACAGACACACACACACAATGGTTCCTGCGCCCTCGTCGCTCCTCGCCGGCCTCGCCTGGTTTTGAAACCGTTTGGAGGAAAACGGGAACCTGAGGCCGGAGCGAGGGCGAAGGAGCCACCGAATCCTGTCTGAGAACAGAAACCAGAACGCCGCAGGAAGCTCGGCTCCTGTGCGGAGGCGCCTCACAATCACGGAGGAGGAGGAGCAAAGACTCTGTGGGGAGCTGTGGGAGTTCACGTTGATCTTCTTCTGGTTCTCAAAAGGAAATGGCGCTGAGGCTGTTTGTTTTCGGACGCTTTCGTTGTTGGGACGTTTTCTCTTTTGTGATTTTTCCGTTGACCTTTTTTAAAGTGAAAGAAGACAAAGAACAGCTGGACTCTTTGTGCTCGCCTGTATATAAGCTCTCTGTGTCCTTCAGCACTTTCTCCTCACCTCTGACCTCACCCTCGTCCTCCCCCCTTTGGCCCAGGGAGCCGCATGCTCACTTATGCATCCGAGACGCCATTTTGACCGCCAGGAAATACCTCAGATCAGACCTGCCAATCAAACGCTCAGCTGCTGCAGGGTTTCTCCGCCTCCTGATGTCGTTAGCGTTTCTTTCTTTTCTGAGGAGAGTCGTGCGTGTGCGCGTAGGTTTACCTCCAGCTTCTATTTCTCCGAGCGTAGACGCCAACGAAACCTCAGCATTGTTCTGTTTAAACACCGCCGCCCCTCCTCCTCCTCCTCCTCTTCTTCTCTCTGTTTGGACCTGCTCTCCGGCTCTTCTTCGTGGACCTAAACCTCCTCCTCTTCCTCGGGCTTCAGAGGATGAGGAGGACTGCTCTGTCTTACTGTGTGTGTCTGTTAAACGATGGCCATTATTATTATTGTTGTTATTACTATGATTATAATGATGAACTTTCATGTTGCTGCTGCTATTTTAAAAACCGGACCTTCTGCCATAGACCTGAAACCTCAACACAGCCGGGCGGTAGCTCGCCGCAGTGCCCGTGAAAACGCGACCGACCAGCCGGCTCAGAGAGCGGCGGTCCGATCCGGCGCTCCTCTCTGTCCCGCCGGCTGCTTTGTCGGCTGCTTTCTTTGTTTTGCTTCATAGGGCTCGATTCTCGTCGTGTTTTGTGACTTTCTAACTGTGAATCTTCTTTTTTTCGGACCCTCCCCTCTGGGCGCGGGGAGGGCTGTACAAACTTCTAGTCCTGTGTAGATTAATACTATCTGTTTGTTTAATAGTGGGTAACTTGTGATTAATCTGAGAGGAAAGAGAGGCAGCAGATAAGAGGAGCGGAGCTCCTCCTTCGGGTTTAGTTCTCAGCCATGTTGGAATCACACCTGATGTTCTGGGACCTGGTTACGCTCTGCTGCTGGAACAGTTTCACATTTGTGGAAATATGATTTGCTTTCTTGTCAAGTTAGATGAAAATCTGACCTCAGTGTCATACCTGTCTGTAAATTTAAGCTGCACCTTCCAACCTTGGAGCTCTAGAAGCTGCAGTTCCTCTGATGTCCTCTGGAGGCTCCAGCGGTGTGATAAACATCTTTACTGCTGCTCAGCGGTAGCTTCTGGACCATAAAGGAAATAAGACAGTAGCCCTAAGCTAGCTTAGCTTTAAACACTAGAAGCTGGGGGAAGCGGCTAGCTCAGTAGCATGTTATGTCCTGTTAAAAGAAGCCATACTAAAAAAAAAGAGAGAGAGAAAACAACATGTTAATTCGTGCTCTGTACAGGTGAATGTAAGCAGATTTTCTGACCTTTAAGTGGGGCCAGGCTAGCTGTGTACCCCTGCCTGCAGTCTTTGAGCTAAGCTAGGCTAGGCTAGGCTAGGCTAGCTGTCAGCACCAGAGCATCAAACGTCCCATCTGACTCTGTGCAAGGAAGCAAGTTATTTCCTCAAACCACAAACTCTTCCTTTATTTCTCGTTCTCATCACCACTGCGTACTTTTGTCTCTTGAGCGTTGGTTAAAGAAATTATTTTTCATAATGTGGAATTTAGATTCTAAGTGCATTTTAAACCTCAGCATCTCGGCTCGTTAGGGGCTCGTCGATAAAGCTCTGCTGTGGTTTCTACTCAACTCGATGGTCATTTCACTGTAATTTGCTTCCTTTTTGCACAGCGAGCAAAGCAACAGTCATCTGTGATGTGAAAGGGGCGGGGCTCTTTGTGTGAGTGTATGCATGTTTGCTCATAGGGACACTCCCCCCGCCCCATGCCTCACTCTGCCATAAGTGAGGCGAAGGGGAGGCGTGGCATGGCAGTTTTCTGTCATGCGGCTGATAATCACCACGTTCACCAGAAGGTTTGTGATGGTAGCTCAAACCTCCCAGCGTCCACGCGTTCACGCTCATGTGCAGCGACACAAGCGTCCGAGCTTTGGGAAAAGCTTCAGATGGAAGTTTCTTAATTTGTTGAGGTTTTGCTTTTGGAAAGCTGTGATTGAAGTTCACCAAGAGGAAAACTGGAGAAAAATATGCAAAAAGAAAAAAAAGACCCAACTAGAGAAGACGAGCAGGAGGGCACGACCTTTAACCCGCCTTTCACCTCAAAGCATTTCAAAAGGACGATCAACACCGAGGTACAATCAAACTTTACGCGTCCTGGTAAACAGAGTTTGGGCCGCGGCGTCCCGTCCTGCTCTTCTTCTGTCTGATCCTCACTGTGCTCTCAGACGCTGCCTCTGCTTCGGCTTGCTGGCTTTCAGAGTCAGAGCGACCCGGCACCTCCGGGTCACCTGGACCGGGCCAGATGATGCTGTGATGAGCCGAACCGCTCTCCGCTGTGGCGGAGGACCAGTCTCCAAAAGCGTCGTTCGAAGGAGTCTTTCTCTGTGATGTCCTTCAGAATGGCCTTTACGGACTCTGAGGGCTCCATAAAGTTCAGATATAAGCTGCGGACCAGTTCGATGCACGTCTGCTTACTTTTCCCGACTTCATTTAACTTCCTGCTCACGCCAGGTTGTGACGCTCAAAGCGGTTCTGTTCATCCTCCTCATCCTCGATCCTTTCAGATCAAACCTCTGCTCCCTTCAAACGGCCTCTGGTGACCTCTGTATTATCCTTTTTTTTTTTGTTAGATTTCTTAAGAATAGGTTCACACAACCTTTGAGATCGTCTGATGAAATCATTGCATCACTTCCTGTTTCTCAGTCAGGATGTTTCTGAATCACACACAACACAAAGACAAAAAGCAAATGACAATCTGCAGAAAGGTGGAATTTGCTCTCTGTTTGGTTTCCATTCCTGCTGTCGGCACAGCCGGACCGGCCGGGAGAACGATCCGCGTGTTTTAGCCATATGCCGCCGCCTCCTTCTCCGCTCGCCGTTAACGTCTCCACGGCAGACGCGTTTCTATCCAATTTCTATTTTTTAGTATGACGTGATTCTTCTTCTTCTGATTTTTATATTTTGTAGTGTGAGTAAAGTGGTCTTTTTATATTCCAGCAGTTTCTACCACACATTCCTAGCGTGCACGTCAACAGACGGGACCCGGCCGGCGCCGCCACGGACGCTGGGCTCGCCCTGCTCGCAGCTCCACTGTGAGACGGGCCCATCTTAGCTGCCCCCCACAGCTGTCGCGTTTAGACTGGCAGAGGCGGTCAGTCAGTCACAAAGGTCACGGCGTCTCGTCGACCTCTCGGCCTGTCCCGGAGACGACTCTGCCACGAGCTGAAGTGAAGACTCTCCAGGTGGAGTCAATTTTTCAGAATCATCTTTGAGCAGAAGATCAGTTTACATTCGAGCCTTCTTTTTCATGTCTGCCAGTTATAGCGTCAGTCCTCCTTAAAAGAAAAACGCATCGGTCACAACTCGCTGTGATGACGCGAGTCGGCATGGAGAGCTCACCTGTGTCCACAGGTAACAGGAGCCTCCTGTCAGCCCCTCTGAGGGGCGCTGAGGAGTCGTCATACGTTTCAGGGACAGGGTCACTTATAAACTCACCTCAGCACGTCTTCCTGCGCTGCTGTCACCTTTACATCACTCCCAGGAAGTCCCGACCGCTCGCACTCCTCCACCGCCTCAAAGCAGCATCTTTAATTTGATTTTAGATAAAAGGGAAAAGTCGCAGGGAGGACGGGCGGAGAGCTCCACCCACAGTCTGGGCGGTTTCCTCGGAACCATGCGCCTCAGACGATCGATCCTAAAGGGGCGGGACCTCACGATGGTGACCATCCTGACGTGAGGGTCAGCAGTCTGTGTGCAGGTAAAAGCTCTGCAGGAAACCTGAGTTTAAGTTTTTCAAGCTTCATTCATTAAATCTGACACGCCTGATCCGGCTGTCATGGCGGGAGGCTTCTGACACACGGTCCACGGTAGCTGGAACCGATTCCCCCCACAATGCCGTAGTGGACATGATAGTAAAGTGTGAGGGTGTATTGTTGCTGGTCAGCTCGTGTGAAAGCCTTGAATGGAGGACGGTGGCAGACGGGGCGTCTGTAGTCGCACCGTGATGCCGGTCGGGTCCCATCGAGCACGTCTTTAAGAGAATAAAGAAAAGAAGGGAGGCGGAGTTATGGAGCTCTTTATTTTCCTGTCTGTCGGCTTCTGTCTGAATATGAAGACGGCGTCCGGCCGTTTGGTTTCAGTTTGTAGGTAGTGCTTTTTTCTTTCCTTCCCGTCTCCGGCTGACGTCTTGGTACCGGACTCGTGGCTGTCTCGACGTCCTCCGCCGGGCCTTTGTACCTTCAGTAATACCAATGTGAAACCTGTAACTCTCCTCATGGTTCGACTCAGTGGAAGTGTGATGTTTACATGTACAGATTTTTGCGATTTTTGTTTTTTTCTGGTTCGTTTTCATCTTCATGCCTCTCTTTTCCACTCCTGAGTTCCTCTGACTCCTTCCTCGCACTCCGAAGGGAAATGGGACTAAATATGACTCTCCACATGTCACACTCTAGCCTTTCCCACTGTGGAGGCCTGAAAGTGCCGAAAGAACGAACGCCCTTGGTACCACACCTTTAAATGCATCAAACTAACATTAGAAATTAATCTGAACTGTAATTCTCCACTTTATTTACTGTTTAATGTTCTAAATAAATAAGTGCAGAATGAATGCATAAATAAATCAAATGTAACTGGCACGCAGGCACCGTAGAGCCGCCATATTTGGACCTAGCTTATGGCTTGTTTACGGCTCAGGTAAATGTTTTGGGGACCGTTAGTTTTAATTTCATTTAAAGTCTCTGTTTTCATTTCGTCGGCGTTAGTTTTAGTGTTTCTATCATTATTTTTATTTTATTTTGCACAGTTTAGGATTTAGTTTTTAGAAGATGAGGATTACCTGCAGGAGAGGTTGTGGGCCTGGCCCAGATGTGGCCCAGATGTGGCCGAGTCAAAGCCAGACAGGACAGAGATTTTTAGACTGATGATGCATTTAAATCTGTGTTAAAGTGTTTGAGTTGTTCAATCATTTGGCAGGTTCAGCCCTCCGTAGAGTCCCGGGACGCGTTTCAGCGGTCACTGATCGGGTCGTTCCCGTTAGCCTCGTTAGCCCTGGGTTAAATCTACCGTGCTAACGTGCTCGGTGAAGAAAGGCGCGGCATTTCCGGGCGGTCTTTTGGGTGTGGGAGGGTGAAGTTGTGCAGTTGTTCGGCTCAGGAGGAGTGGGTTGTGGTGACCCCCGACCTCTCGGCTGACTCCACGGCACACAGGATCCCAGCGTGGCCACGGTGACCCTCCGCGATCCGTGGAGACGATTCCTCAGTGAATGAAAAGCCATTTTGGGCCCCGGGCGTCGGGTCTTTAGTCGGTCAGTATATTTATCAAAACTTAAACTGCGGATGGCGAAACTCAACCTCAGGAACAGAAAAAAGGACATGACTTTTATAAAAGCAGCTGAAGGCCCATTTCCCTCTCTTTGATACCATATAAATTATATCAAATCACTTCTTTTTATATTTATTGTGTTTATTCTTCTTCTATATAACAGTGGATACCTTTTGCAGTACCTGTGGCTGAATATTTTGATTCTTTAGAAAAGTGTTGATAATATATGTGAAGCAACTTAAAGGACGAAGGAAAAAAAAGAAGAAATCTGGGTTCTTATTCTTTCTGTTTGTTGATGACTACATATCACTCTGGTCCATGATGAAGAAACCAATGATTACAGACTGAGCTTTCTTTGTGTGATGTCACTGCTAAGGCTGAAATCTTTCTGGACTTTGTGACCATTCAGTTTGTTTTTTGGTTTGTTTCCTCCTGAGCTGTACATCACAAAGCTAAATATACTAATAAAACCGTGTGCTATCTATCAGACGTCAGCGTTCACGCTCCCTTTGTCCCTCCCATCACGAAGGCTGACTTCTCACTGCACCGCCTTTGCGTTGGTGGCTGCACATCACATCCAGAGTCGGTGTTTGCAGGTTTCTCTGGGGCCTCTGACAGAGATCCAGTCCGTCTGATGCAGCACACCGGACCGTGTCCAGGCTGAACTTCCTGCAGGAGCGAGCGTTCGGATTTAAATCACTTCATGAAATCACTAATTTGATCTCATGACTCCACAGCACATTATACATCATAACACAGACCGTATATAAAAGATGGATGTAGTCACTGTGATGTCACTACTGCTTTAAGAATTTTATTGTCTCAGTGTCAGCCCTGTGGCTGCCGCCATCATTGTTTTCAGTTTCCTGAAGTGACGGTAGCTGGAGAAGACAACAGAGCTGTCGGCTCATGCTAGCTAGCTTGGTTAGCACAGATTGTTTGGAAGCATCACACATACACAGATTAACATCCAATCACAATCCTAGAATTTCATTGTGCACCAAACCTGGAGCTCCGCCTTCTTGGATGGTCTGTTATTAAGGTAACCTCACAGCAGCCATGTCATTGGTCACATAATGTCATTAAATTCAGTTTATAACGAGCCTGAGTTCCTTATTAATTTCTTATTTAAATACATGAATATTTGATATTATATATATTTAAGCTGCATTTTACTCTAAAGTGTTGCTTCATGTTTATTTGTGCTGGAAAGCTTCAACATGGTGACTGACTCACTGCTGCCTCTGCTGGACGTCAGCAGAAGTGCAGGACTTATTGAAGCAACAATATAAATAAAACTGAGTTGTTAAAATTAAGGCCACAGGATGGCCTCTACCATCACTTCATTAAATGTTTATTCTTTAAATGCTCAAATGTTTCTAATGCTTGTGTGGTGGCCCTTTGGGGGCTCTGATCCTCATGTTGGACACCAGTGCACTGCAGCTTGAGTTAATGAGTCACAGCGAATTTGAACCACGGTGTGATCGTGGGTGTGTTTGAAACGGCGGACTGACACCTGAACACCGGAATGTGCGGCGGGCTGTCAGGTGAGTTTGAGATGGATTTGCTTCTGTTCCTGTGACGTCACATAAGGTGAAACTTCCACAGCAGGTGTGACACGTGGTTATTCTAAGTGTCCCTGGACAGAATGGAGAACCAACATACACACGCGCACACACACACGCCTCTCTGTCTCTCTCACGCGCGCACACACACACGCCTCTCTGTCTCTCTCACGCGCGCACACACACACATAGACCTCCTTCCCCTCGCTCTCTCTCACACACACACCCCTCTCTGTATCGCTCTCACGCACACACCTGCGGGGCTCCTCCCCCTCGGTTTTCAGGTGTGTGAGCAGCAGGAGGCGCGCAGAGCTCCGAACCCGATCTTCCTCGCTGGGCTCCGGTGCTCCCGGTGCGTACCTCTCACGGCCCCGCACTCCTGAAGCCGCAGCGCGCACCCCGCCGCTCGGAGCCAAACAAACCGGTTCCTCCGGTCCGCCCGCCGGCGGGGCGGGATGTTTCCGGAGAAGGGCAGGCGCGAGCGGCAGGCGCGCGCGTGCTGGTGGACGCGTTTCGGTGAGAGCGACGGGCCGCGGCGGGCACAGAGCTGCGCGTGCCGGGATGGAGAGCTGCTGCCGCGCGTGTTTGCCGTGCTGTTCGTGCCTCTGGGACCGGATCTGGCCCGGCCTTCGGTACCCCGGGCCCCGCGACCAAGACCACGTCATCGCCAACCCGGCGGCGCACGCGGCCGAGATCCGCACCGTGTCCGGGGACATCCGCGTCCCCGCGCCCAAGAAGCGGCCCGCGCAGCTGTACGCCGCGCTCTTCGACTTCGAGGCCCGCAGCGACGACGAGTTGACGGTGAAGGAGGGCGACAAGCTGTCGGTACTCGAGAAGCGCGGAGACTACGTGCTGGCCAAGAAGCTCACCGGGAGCCTGCAGTCCGGCCTCGTCCCCGCCAACTACGTGGCTTTGCTGCAGGACGAGTTTGCCAAACACAAGTGAGTGCCACGCTCGCCCACGGGTGACCCCCAGCACACACACACACACACACACGGGTGACCCCCGCAGCTCGGAGTGACGGCGTGGACTGCTGAATGTTAGAAACGGACGTCAGTGTGAACTTGAGCACGTTTCCCTTCACGGTCGTTCAAATGAATGAAGCTTTGAGTTCTCAGATGGATTTTACTCTGTTGGCTGAATGTTTGCTGATGGTGGAGAAAGATTTAATCTGGAGTCACTCAGTGTGCTGCAGAAAGACACGGACTCTTCAAAATAAAAGCTCACAGTGAGACTGAAACTCCTGACCTCGGGTCTGATCTCGGGTCTGACCTCGGGTCTGATCTCGGGTCTGATCTCGGGTCTGATCTCGGGTCTGATCTCGGGTCTGACCTCGGGTCTGACCTCGGGTCTGATCTCCGGTCTGACCTCGGGTCTGACCTCGGGTCTGATCTCCGGTCTGACCTCGGGTCTGACAATGACACTTCAGGCCTTTAAATGCTAAAATTGAAACTAAACAAGAAACACTTCATAAATTTGATAGATGGAGTTGAGAGTTTCAGATTTTTCAGGTTTGGTTCAGGCTCTGATTGTGAAGTAAAGGAAGGGCGGGTCCAAAGTGACGGGTGACTATGAAAACATTATTCACATACTAAGATCCACCTAAAACTAGCCCACACCTTTCCACCTGACTTATTGCTGATGACACACTGCGGGCCGTCTCCCGGTGCCTCCCAGAATGATTCCGCCTCCTGTCGCTCTTCAGGACCTGTCCTGTTTTCCTTTCAGGCGCTGAGGGCCGGACACGGAAAACTACAGCTTGTGTATTTTTTCGTGTGTGTTCTGAAACACAGCAAACACACCCTGCTTCAGAAATGCTGCAGAGGTGCTGACTAGCCAAAAACACAAACCCTAAACAGGACAGAGTGATGCATATCCAAAGGGTCAAAGGTCAAGTGTGAACGGGCGCTTTACTGACATCCAGGATCAAAGAATCCTGTTTGTTTAGAGTGTTGCTGTCAGAGATGAGTGGATCTGTTATTGGCAGAACTGTGTCATGTGACTGCTTTCAGACAGTTTAAGGTGCTTCAGGATTTACTGGGGTCAGCACAGTGAGCAATCAGCTGAAGTTTTCTCTGTTTTCAGCGTCTTCTTCCTGTCATGTGATGGCGTTTGTCTCCGCCCATCAGAGACACAATATGAAGTCTTACTGAGAGCAGCTTAAGCTTCATCCTGCATGCCCACGTGTTCTCCGTGTGCTCTGTAGTCAGACGTCATCGTGTCAGCTGACCCTCCAAACGTTCCTGCCGTTTCATTTTTAACTCCGTGTGTTTGATGTTTGAGTGCTTGGATCCACTTTCTACCCGATTATATCCCTAAAAGCTTAAATGTCTCAAGACGCTGTGTGCAGAGGAATGAAAAGCACGGTCCTGGCGTTCGGACAAAGTCAGGTGTAAATGTGTGAAGGTATCCGGCCGGCAGCTGCAGGTGTTCCATTATTCATACACCTGCAGGGAGGCGTGAGCTGAGCTCTGTGCGCACGCTCCACCTCACCATCGGTGTGAACGCTGCTGACCCAACAACGACTGCGTTGGTCTGACAGCAGACCAAGAGGACGAGCCGGGCTGCTGGTCGCTCTCAGGTAACTGAAGTTTGGACTCATCAAAAGTCTGCAGAACATCAAAGCCCAGCACGCACGTCTGCGTCCTTCACCAAGCATGACAGCGAGAACCAGGAAGGTTTATCGTGATCCGAGAATGAAGCGAAGTTTTCAGGCTAATACCAACAAAAACCAAAGTTTCCTCTGCAGGAAATGAAGCAGGCGGGACTAAAAGAGTCCAAAAAAGCTAAATGAATCCATCCAGGTTCAGATTTCCAGCTTTAAATTAAGCATTACCAAACATTTCATTTATTCATTTCAGCCCTGATATTCCTCGTTCGTCCAGTTATACATGCTCAAACGTGATTGGACGTAACGATGAGTGACCTGCAGACAGGCAGCCGTGGGTTCCCCCCTGTGAGGCTTTCTCAGCTCTGCAGTGCAGCTGCTTTCAGGTGCTGCTTGTTTTGTGGGTTTTTATGCCCTCAGTTTTGTCTTCGAGGAGTTGTGAGCATGCCCAGTTAGGCTGGGGACTCTCGTCTTTTCTCTGGACACGGTGCAGCTGAGTATTTCAGTATCTCTCGGTCATTTTGGTTTTATGAGAATGAAAAGTGCGTGCAGAACTCCAGCTTCGTAATCTGAGCTGGAGTCCTGATCGGCTGAGTCGTCCATGTCAAAATCAAATCCATGTTCATAACCATCATGATTCACTGCTTTGGATCGCTTCCCTTCGTGCTGCTGCACCTTCGCCCAGGTTTCACTCTTTTTCTTGTCTAGTGTGCCCACCTGTCTGTGCCTGAGTGTTACCTGTGCTTTCAGTCTCTCCTAAACGTCAGCTTCCTTTTTCCAGCCTTACATGACCTTCTTTTCTACTTTGAGCTGCATATCAAGATTTTCCAAGCACAGCTATCAAATGCAAATTCGTTTATCTCCTTAACTTGCTGGGAAATGACGCAGGAGGAGGCCACACCTCCACAGAAAAGCTTATCAGTTACTTTAACCTGTGAAAGTGAACAGGAAGGAAGTTTGACTTTTAACACCCACCAAAAATCACTTGAGAAGATGTGACCTCATCATTCCTAAGCATATAATAAGAATCTGATGTTTCAGAGTTTAAAACTCTCGAGCTCAGACTTTTCTTCTATGGTCAATTTAAAAATATGACTATGTTCTGATAGGCAGCGTTATATAATCTAAATCCAACCTTCTTCATTTTTGCCTCATGGAATAACGTGTTTGGACGAGAGGGCAGAGCACCAAATTATCACATTACATAATGCTATGTAGCTTAGCATGGACAGCTCATCGGCGCTCCGTAGCATCCAAATAAAATCCTAAACCTGGAGCTTTATTTGTACATTGACCTCACAGCAGCCATGTTATTGGTCACATGATGTCATCAAAAAGGCTCCAACAGCACAAACTCAGCCTAGCAGCCAGTTAGCAGCTACAGCCACCTGTGTCACTATCCACCCGTCAGAGGCCACGCCCCCCTAAAATCCAAACTTTAGTCCTTAATTCAATTTAAAAACGTAACTTTTAAAAACATGCCCCCCCCCCCCTAAAGGTGTCATAAACGGGGAAATTACCCACAGAGACCAATCAGGCTGTAAACATGTTTATTTCTGCTGGACTCGCTGCTGCCTCTGCTGGACGCTAGAGGAACTGCAGGTCGTATTTTTTAGCGGTTTATAGAAAGGTGCCCGATTCTCACCTTAGGGAAAATCTTTTCACAAAACTGGCTCATGAACCAAGAAAACCTCAAAATAAGAAAAAAAATCTGAAAACAGGAAATATTTGATGTTTTTGCTTTCTTTATTATTTGTGACACAAACTAATAACGGGTTAGTCCGTAATGAGCTCTGATGTGTTTCTCTCCCACAGCATCTTGTTTAGAAACCTCCATGCTGGTTGAGTTTAGGGTGACTTTTATGTTTCGCGGCCCTTTATCCTGAAGATCTGTGCCTGCTGGTTTCAGTGAAACCCGAGCATCGTGCCGCTCAGACCCGCCCTCTCTGATAACTTAAAGTAAATACAGGCGCGTTTGTGATGTCTGAGGAAACGGGCGGGACTGCACGTCCCCGTCTGTCAGACTGACCGGACGTCACTCTTTCCTCTCATGCTGAATGTGCAGACGTGTGTTTTTGTTCTTGTGTGGCTTCATGTGTGACACATTCTTCACGTCTGTCTGATCCTTTCCCTCCCTCTCTCATCCACTCGCTCCCTCCCATCCCTTCATCCCGCCCTCCCCCCTCTGTCTCTGTGCAGGTGGTACTATGGGAACATAAACCGCGTGAAAGCGGAGAAGCTGCTGCTCGCCTCCCAAAACAAAGATGGCGCCTTTCTGGTTCGCATCAGTGAGAGTCACAGTGACGAATACACTATCTCTGGTGAGTGAGTGCTTCACGGTGACCTCTGACCCCTTAAAGACAAACTGCCTGAGGTATGAGAAGTTAAAGTTGTAGGGAAAGACACCACGAGTCCGCAGTCCGCCTCCCGCTCTCAGACAGATCCTGCCAGTAGAAGAGCCACGTTATTGTTAAAAAACAGAACCAATTCACCGTGTGGTGACCCCTGCAGGGTCCCTCCCTCAGTCTGAGTCCAGCAGAGAGGCGGCGACGGTCTCCGTTTAAAGTACTTTCTAGCAGATTTAACCAGCTGCTGCAGGATTTCCAGTTTAATAACTTTTAATTTGATTGCAGACCTGCGTTACCTACATTTATAACTGTATTATAAGCATTTAGTCATAAAGAAGTCATACAATCCACCATCATGTGGGCCAGGCCCAGAAACACGCGTGTTCAGTCGTGTCCTCACAAACCTCATGTGATTGGAGGATGAGTGGCCCATGTGACTGAGCCATCAGAGCAGCTGGAAGCTGCTGCATGTCTCCTCCTCCGTCACCTTCATCCTCTCCTGTCGTGTCCTCCGTCCATCACCTCCTCCTGCCCTCTTAGCTTTGAGCTGATTGTTTTGTGTCTGAATGGAGACTAATGAGAGTTCCAGAGACGATGGGCTGATCTGGTTTCAAAGAGAAACAACAAGAAGCAGATACAGTACAAGATCTGGTAGAGACCGGCTCAGCTCTGAATGCCAGTCTGGGACGGAGCTCCACACAGGTGTGAACTGTGTCTGTCTGATAGCTTCCTGGTGTTTTCTTCACACATGGAGGTTAGCCATAGAGCTCCACAGGCTCTGTTTCCATTACACATGCTTCCCTTAGGCTGTATTATTAGGTCAACAACACGGTGAGCCGCTACATGCTAATAATCATTAATATGGCCGAAATGTAACATCAGGTTATAGCAGAACTGGGCCGGGTCACGTGAACATTTAAACATGTTTTACTGCATCAGGACGGACGTCTGCACAGCGTGCTGTAGTAACACAAACACAGGACTGCTGTTAACATTCGCATATTTGGGGATTTAAAAGTCAGATATTTGTTTAAATATCCAGACGAGTGAAACACAAACGGATGGTACGTGTGCTCGTCTACGCTCTGCCCGTCTCGGCTGGTTGTTACTGTTAATGTGTGTGACGCCGTCTTTTCATTAAGACGTAAGACAAGACGTGAACATGTCTGCTGGTATTCACTGCGTGTCACACGCCTGCTTCGTGATGTTCTGGGTCCGCTCGCCGGACCGGTCTGACAGCAAAGTGACTCTTTGTGTTTCTGCATGCGAGTGTGAGGCAAACGCATCAGGGCTGTGCGTGTCCTTTGTTTGCTTTTCAGCCACCCTAATGAAATATGTTCATTTGGATGATGTCACTGAAGACTCCGCCCCCAGCTCAGCTGTCACAGGCAGGGCTGTGGAAGTTAATATAAAACACATTAATATTACAGTCAGAGATTTTACTTGTATGACAGAAATGAGCTTGTGTGAGTAATCCCAGAACTTCCTGCTAGTAACACTACCTTGGATGACTCGGTCTCAGTGTGCTTTATTCTGATTGGACGTGAGGAGCCAGGCAGACTTTCTCACCTTTCCAGCTTGAAGGCTAAGCTGGTGTGTTCAGCGCTGTTCTGTTCGACTTCCTGTCTTCTAGCTCACATGTTCGTACGCAGCGCTGGCAGAGACTCAGACCATGAGCTCGTGTATGTTTAGTAACCCCTGTGAGCGTTGCAGCGCGTCCTTTTCATCCAGACTTCCTTTAGGTAATACACTCATCATCTGCATGCATTTCTATGCAGGTGATACCCAGGTACACACAGCCTAACACATATTAGAAATCACACACATGAACTCAGACACAGCAGCAGAACTAGTTTAGTAAACAGGTGTATGACTGCACCACTACTCTGTGGGTTTATTGCTGCAGGTTTGTCACTAGTGTCCAGTCCTCTGTGGAAAACACTGTGGATGTGTGGGGAGGAGGAGGAGCCCCAGGAAAGTGTAATCACGTTCCCCCACTATTTCCTCCTGGCAACACGAGCTGGTCTTCCTGAACCTGCTTAGAGTCCGAGTGGTGAGACAGTGGTTCATGTAAAGAAGGATTATTTTGGACTGTGAGTCATGCAGAGCTGTAAGTCATCAGAGTAGCTTTAAAAGCTCATCGGTTCTCTGTCTGATGTGAATGGGCTCGCTCTGCTTGGCTGTAGTAACCTACGTCCTGACGCCTTCTTGGTCTGAATGAGCTGCACAGCTCTGATCAGGATTAGGTGCTGGAGGATTTATGTGATTTGTGGCCTTGAAGTTATTGTTACTGCGTCCTCCAGCTCGGCTCCTTCTTCTCTCTGTCCTGCTGCAGCTTTTCCTCTCCGTCCTCTACCTTTCCCCCCGCCCCCCCTTCAAGGTCCTTCAGTCCCAGGGGGACGATGCTGCAGTTAGATGTTCAGTTGAAATATGCATCATCAGGGCTCTGCACACAGCAGAGTGCTGCACAGCGAACCTCGGTCGGCATTTCCTTCTCACGCTCATAAAAACGTCTACGTGTTCCTGAATGTCACTGCACGTAAATATGCTGCATATGTGTGCGTGTGCAGCCAGGGCCGCAAAGCATGTCACAGACGCAGCTGCTCAGATGTGCATCATCAGAGCCTCGCTTCCTCCCACTAAACAAACCCAGCAGTCATCACGTTCCACGTGCAGGAAATGGATACACATGCTTCCATCGTGACCACGATAAGCAGTACTGACGCCTGATGGCACACAGCTCAAACCTTCCTGACCCTCGACACTCTGGTTGGCCATCAGCTGATTCTTTGGGGTCAGGCAGGACATGTGCCATATTTCCTGAATTCGGAGAGCTCAGTGACTCCTCTCTTAAACGAGAGAGTCTCTGTGGAATAATCCTGCGGTCAGGAGAAATGATGAAAGCTTCAGGCAGCTCTCTGATGGATCAGTACTTCATGCTTTTACATGTTCACCTCCAGGATGGCCTGAGACCAGCCACCCGGACAGCTGCAGCAACAATCGGTTTGCATAACCAAAGAATTTCTGCACAAACTGTCAGAAACCGTCTCAG
>VUQR01036423.1:0-13792 GCA_015108515.1 Hemichromis elongatus
ATTGAGCATGAAACGAATTCAAACGTGCTGCAGATGTGTGTGTGTGTGTGTGTGTGTGTGTCACAAGTTAATCTGGCTGTAGCTGTGGCGCTTGGCCACAGGGGGCGTAATTAACTCGACTCCATGTTAGTGCACACAAAGTAAACTGCACGCTTAGTTGTGAAGCAAAAACGCTGAAACCGGAGAAATAAAACGTGCGAGGGGAACGACAACAACGACCAGATCCTCCCGGTCGTTTACTCTGTCTGTCCTGTGGACAACATCGGCGTGATGTTCATTGTTTGCTGTTTTCGCGATCGCGTCGCGCATGAGGATATCAGCAGGTAAACTCGCCACATTTTTAAACATTTTGTTGTTTAACGGCATCAAGACTGACGGAGTGTGTTTGAGATAACCTCACCGGTGTCACAGATGACACATTTGGCGTTTTTTTTTTGCTGGTTTGTCGGTAGCAGCTCCTGAAACGCAAGTCTGCCACACATCTGTTCGACCAAATCCAGTTAATCTAAACGCCAGTTAGTCTGGAACACCGGCTGCCAGTCCTGCCAAGCTGACGTCAAACTCGGCCACGATTTGATTACACGACAGTGTCGCCGGCCATGTTGCCTCCTGTCGCACTTACCGATGTCGCCAAAGAAATAGGGCCGAGACTTTTCGGTGTCCATCCTCCGACTCCTTCCGTCCCCGCAGAACAAGCTACGCTGACATGAAACGCAAAGACACACGAGCTGTTTGTAAACAGTCGCGTGCGCGCGCTCTGCGCGCGGCAGGAGTCACGTGACAAACCCCGACCTCCACGTGAATGTTGGAATTTGTAGTTTTTACCCCCAAATAAAACTCTTTCACGTGTGAAGAGTGCAACTAATATTTATTCTACCTCAGATTAAATAATATTCTGTGAAAATCTGTTCAATAGCATTCCTTTAACAGCACGTGACGCCATGATTTCACATATTAAACACAATTTATTGATAAATAATATGGATAACATACAATATCAAACTTACATTAACAAATACTTGACTTTGTAAACATTTGTGACCCTCAAGATCAGAGGGGATATTAGATAATGGACTAATATTAGAATTTTAATTTAGATCTATTTGATTATAAATAAGTTGAATGAGTGGAAAATTGGTCCAGTTTTCAGGCCTGTGTAAAATCCTGTGGTGTCCTACAGACACGTAGAGCCCAATCAACACTGGATTTGTCAATAATATTAGTATCAACATTTTTTAATGACTGGTAAATGGAAAATTAAAAATTAGAAATAGGAGAAACACCCTGATGATGGCACTCAGCAAATTTAACGCTAAAAAAACGAGCTGATGGGAAAAAGCCATTGTACACAGCAGCTCGCAGCTCACGTTGGACCCACAGAGTAAGCCTGCAGATAGAGGTGCAACATTTACCACTCGCAGTATTTTCTATTGAGAGCTCTGGTGGATTTTCTCTGTGAACAGGCCTTAATCAGCTGACCTGTGCAACTGCTGCTGCTCTGAGGTTTACTGCTCTTTCTGGAATTACATAACTGAATTTAAGAGTATTTAACCCACTATTTCAAAGGCTTAGCTGATTCCCATTTCCTTCACTGACAGTACACTGTTTACCGTGTCTTTATACCAAATGGTATAAAGTTGGCATGAAGGTGGAATTTAGTGAATTAATGTAAGCATCAACAAAGTTTATCTCTGCTACACTTGATGTGTAGCATCTCCTCATCCATCTATGAGGCAGTTAGCTACTAAACAAATGAGTGACTTGTTGTGTGTAGCGCCTGAACTTTCTAACACGTTTGTCTCTCGACTCGGGACAGACGGGACTCCCAGCTGGAATCTTCCTCCTACATTTCCCAGTTAAGACCCGCTGTTGGCAGTGAACCTAAGGTTTTATAATCAGACGTCAGCCCTGGTGACTAATACTCAAACAGGACTGTCATTCATCGATCGTCTCAGGAGCATCTTTACAGCCTCCACCTGGGGTCTTGCCTGGTGTGGTAGACCCCAGCCTCTATGGATCTCATGCTCAGAGCTTGTTCCTGTGCTGCTATGATTAGTGCCTCTGTGCTGTCTTTCAGCCCAGCTTTGTCCAGCCACTGGTAGGATTTGTGGACGTCGGCCACCTGCTGGTGGTCCATACCATGCAGGGGACGGTCCTCCCATGATGGTTCCTTATCTTCCTCCTGTTTTTTGGGTTTCTGCTGCCTGAGGTATTCACTGAGCACGCGGTCGGCAGTCATGTAATGTGGAGAGGAGAGATCAAAGTCCCCCTGGCCATCACAGAGGAGGTGATAAAAGGACTTGACAGCCACCTTATGTGTTGGAAATGGTCAGGGTGCTAAAACAGAGCTTTATATAAAGAAAATACCTCATTCAGCAATGAAGTGGTTTAATCTGACATACGGTGTTGAGCTGAAAGTGTACAGAGATTTTCATCCTGTTTACACGTGTTTCATCTGAATGGCAAACAATTTGGTGGGGACATGAAAGTATTGATGCCATTTGAAGCCTTTTATACTCTGAGAATCCAGCTCAAACATCATGCCTTCACTAACCACCATTTCACTACTTTAGTCAGGTAAATATGGTTTGGCAGAAAAGTAAATCAATAATGTTGTGATTTTTAAAATTTAAAAAAATATGAAACACACATTAACTACCCTTTAAATTCCTGTTGGGGTAACTTAAACTGAAATAACTGAAGCAAGTGACTTGAAAATACAACTTGTTCCATTATTTTAATCTCTACTATATTTACAGTTTCTAAATGTTCATGTGTGGGTCTGTAGGGGCGTGGGATGGTCACAGTACTGGAGGTAGCCATGGATGCGGTGGGATATATTCAGCTGACTCAGCACCTCTGAGGCTCTGGTACCCAGCATCATCCTCACAGCAATCCTGCAAAGCTGCTGCAGACTCAAAGGATTACCTGTCAGCAACAAACGTTTTGATTAGATGAGCAGGACTCAAAAGAAAAGAGCAAGAACATGAGAACCTGAACTTTTTTCTGTAACTCAGACATACTGCAGACTTTACTTTCATAAAACCTGAGGCACGTGTACGAGGGAGATGCAGGCGTCGTGTAGTCTATAGGCTTTCTTCCCAGGTTGTCGCTGGCGTACACATTGGCTCCAAACTCCACCAGCAGCTCAATCATTTCCACCATACTGACCCGAGCGGCGTGATGCAGCGCTATTTCATGGAACTTCGCTGAGTTCACGTTGGCACCTGCATAATTCAGAATAATTTAAAGGTCCAAAGAGCTGCATAGGGCCAGGTTAAATGCTATAGGTGTTAGTACCGTCTCAGCCCTGTGACACTTATCCAGAATTAACCCCGCCTCTCGCCCTCTGACAGCTTTGATTGGCTGCAGCACTTTCGGGGCCACTGTGGGAAACTAACTGATCTTTCAAAATAAAACAACCATACATTGCACCTTTAACACACCTGCAGTTAACAGCTCCTTGACACAAATCAGATGTCCTTTAGCACATGCTATGTGAAGGGGAGGACCGAAATGGACATCAAATGCCTCCAGCTTGGCACCGCTGGCTATCATCAGTCTCACAACTTGTGGATTACCTGAGAGGAAGGTGAAGTGTCATTCACAGGGAGACATCTGACAGCATGAGCCTGCGTTATCCTGCTGAAGGTTTACCTTGTATGCAGGCCTCATGGAGCGGCGAGGCAGTGAGCGCGGTGAGGGACGGGTTCACTTTGGCTCCATAGTCCAACAACAGCCTGGCACATTCCAGACTGCCAGCGGCACAAGCATTACAAAGAGGCGTGCTACCATGGATGGTGCGTACATCCACCTGGAATGAACAGATGAACATTATCTAGCTATTCTTTAGGTAATCTGTAGGGCCATGTTAAGACCTGAACAACACAAGCAGTAGATAATGTCTGTGAGACTGTCACAGAGGCAGCGACTCTTGCTGATGCTTCGGTTGCTTCACAGATTCCACGTACCATTAGCATCACTTTGAACCTGTTGTGTTAAGGTGTCCGAATCCATAGAGTGCTGAAGTTCTGCCTCACCTGGGCTCCAGCCTCCAGCAGCAGGCGAGCACAGTTTTGATGAGCCTGTATGCAGGCTTCATGTAGCGGCGTGATGTTATCCACAGTCACCACGTTGACGGACGCTCCGTTTTCTATCAGCTGCTTTAACTGCAGAGCCCTGCCGTGGGATGCTGCTTCGTGCAGCGCGGTGCGGTCTGCCCAGAAGCCTTACACACATCAGCACAACAGCAAACACACAGCTGACGTTCATATTGTGTCAATGTGTCTATTACAAATATAGAAGAACAAGGGCAATACTGATGATTACAGAAATAAATACAAAATTATATTTCCCCCATTCCTCGTGTTTGGTGCATACGGCCACTAGTTATACTGTACTCCTGCACATGTTGCATTTTTCCCTTCGATTTACTGAGAAAAACCAAACTTGTCATCCGTCTCATGGGCAGCTAGCTCCTAATGAGTTGGTGTGTGTATGCGCCACATGTCTGTCGCCTCGGGACTGACTCCCAGTTAAACCCGCCGTGGGCAGTGAAAACACGGTTTTATAGTCAGACGTCGCCGTTCCTGCTGTTCCTGCAGATGTGAACTACAGTAGCCGAGGTGTAAATCATTTTCCAAACTGCTGACGATACTTACCGATGTCGCAAAGAAACGAGCGGCGGGCTGCTGTCACCTCCATGTTTACCAGTTAACGCCACCAGAGCTCCAAACATTAGCCAACACTCAGGCCAGCGTGGTAT
This sequence comes from Hemichromis elongatus, assembly GCA_015108515.1. Classification (NCBI taxonomy): domain Eukaryota; kingdom Metazoa; phylum Chordata; class Actinopteri; order Cichliformes; family Cichlidae; genus Hemichromis; species Hemichromis elongatus. Next base: position 4,766 of record VUQR01036423.1, read on the forward strand.
TATGGGAATTGTAGTAGCGACCTAAAAAAACGAGATGAGGACTCTGGAAGCCTCCTGAGCTCAAACGTAGAAGGAAGGCGGAAGTGTTAAAATCCGTTTCCCAGACTGGTCACTTGTAACTGTCGTTTTTAAAGAGCGCGTCAGTCGTCGTAGCAGACTGCCTTCCTTTACGGCATTAAAGGCTCGTTTACACAGAGACGCAAACACGGGTGGACCATTCAAGGCTTCAGTAGTGCTTTGACACGGGCAGCTGTAGCTGCTGGGCTTCAGCTCTTCGTGTTTGTCCCACAGATGCCTTTTGAAGGATTTCTATGAAGCCTATATAAAAGGAGAAGACCGTGTCCAAGAAGCTCGTGTTGTAGTTTCTTTTGCTCATCAGGCATGTTTGCACATTAGACCCGTGGAATCGATGAAGGCAGACAGCAGTTTCAGCTTTCATCCATTATGTCTTAATAAGGACATAACCAGGCTGGTGTTGTGCATTTAGAAGCAGACATTACAAACCCTGCTGTATATGTGAAAGACTAAAAAAAATAAATCTCACACAGCTTTGGATTTTGAGAAAGTTTTTCTTTTTTTTACTTTGCAGTACAGAAATCATTTGAGCCCCAGGATTGTTTTTTTCCTTTACAGTTGTTCAAAACAAGATATCACGAGGCTCCCATCAGTTCAATACCGCTGCAGTACACATTTGGTCCTTCTTAAGCAATTACATGTGTCATCAATCGGCTGTTAATGCTCGGGTCTTTGATTATTTTGTGTAATACAGGAACTAATACATTTTTCTCTGATGCATTATAGCAAGTCAAAGTGTTGAAAACCGGTTCAGGAGGTTTATGTTGAGCTACAGCTGGGCCTGTGACATTAACTTACAGTATGCTGTGTGGTTGCAAAGTCCGGGGATAAAACAAAAGAAACGGAGAGAGCCTAGCCCACAAACCACTAAAGCACTTTTACAAAACCGGACCATGTGAAGTGGATGCTGAGGTGCTGCCTCGCACGGCTCCCTGCTGTTACCGGGCCTGAGAGCGGAGGAATGGCCGCATCCTGTGAGGAACACTCGGCTCGACACACCACAACTGAATAGACACACACGATGCCAAGCCACAACTCACAGAACCTGACACGGACAGAACACCTGCATATACAAAATATCAGCCGAGTATAGAGTGTACAGCTTTTCCAGATACTATTGATCACGAATGGTTTCATTTGGCATCTTTGGACTATGCATCATCTTAGCACAATGAATTAGAAAAATGTAGGGTATTAACTGTCTATTAGATATAACCAGTATTTAGTGCAACACCCACCTGAATGATCTGAAGCACAGCTCCCTCCCTGAACCCTATCCAACAAAACTATACCGCCTCTCTCTACGCATCGTGAACTTCTTCAATGGGCAAACTGTGTACTCGAGTACTCAGTCAGCCCACTGCTCTTTACATTTTTGTGTAAGTTTTCTATTTTTTATAAGATTTCCGTTGTCTTTGATTATCAGAGTGTTGCAGGACTGGCTGCCTCTACGAATCGTCGTCACCAAAGGTGTCTTTCTTCTTGCGCTCCATCTCAGCAAAGTCAAACTCGGAGCCTGTCATCCTCTTGTAGATGTCCTTGATGTCATCACAGGTGGTCTCAAAGTGAGTCGTTGCATCGTAGGACCGAGAGATGAAGACCTGGAGGGAAACAAAAGTCCAAGTGTTCCTCAATTTCACAGAGCCAGCTCATTTTAAGGAAAGGCTCAAGCAATCATAGTGAAACAACCAAAACAGTCATTTATGCAAAGTAGATGGAACAACCAAACAAAGTCTCCAAGAACCAAAAGAAAGCTGAAGATGCTCAACCTTCCCTGTCACAAGATGGCAGCAGGAGCACGCAGGCAGAGGGTGTTGCTTCATGTGAACTACGCACACTACAAACTATTAAAGTATGTAAACGTAAAGTGTCCTCCTTTTATTCCTGCGGGCACAGAGGAGCTTCCAATGGCTACGTAAACCTTTGTAAAGGCAAATGATGACTTTGTGGGCGGAGCTGATTTTGTACCTGCTGTAAAAACCAAAGAAACTGCAGCGCACACACACATATATGTAAGCACTTTGCAGTCGTGTCCAGGACATTTGTTAACAATATTTAGCCTTGTAGGCAGATTTACAACCTAAAGGAGGACATGCAGTTGTTGGAGATGTGCACTGTGACAAATAAGCTAAATTACATAAACCAAGCCTGCCTTGATCATGTGAAAAACATGCCTGTAAGACAGCACGTGTGTTGACGACATGGTGTCTACTGCACTGAGAAGACTGTTCAAAGTGCTTCAGTCTTCATTGACTACATCAGTGACTTTACCTGTGTTAAAAATGCCATTCAGGGCAAAGCTGGAATCCTGCCTGACATCAAGCACACTCCGACTCTGTCCGTTTAGCCTCCCCTGGTTTCACTGGTGGCAGCTCTATAAAGTGAAAGCCACCAGGTTTTATAGTTCTATTCAGGTTCAACTGTGACATCAACTCCCGACTGCTCCTCTGTGTTAGCACTGAGATTAAACCACTCACCACAAAACACCTTTTTTAACAAGATGTCCACAAATTCAGAGACTGATACTTGTGGGAAACACAGACGAAGATATGGGATTGGGACACATGCATGAAGAATCCTGCAGTTATTATTTTTTCCTGTGGGTGGCAATAATAGCAACAGTGGGAAGTGTACGGTCAACGTGGGAGGTCAAGTGCAACGCAGCTGAAGAAAACACCAGCAAATAAAACAATGCTGTAAAAGCAAAGGAAACCCGATGGAAACGGTAACAAAGTGAGTGAAAGAGTAGAAAACGACTTCCTTTGTGTGCTTCTTGCAGTGTTGTTCTCTTTGCTGGTGTTCGCTCTGCCAGGACCACTGTACAAGTGCCCAAAGAAGGAGGAGGGACAGAAAGACTGAACACTGGGAGAAGTTAAACCACGTTCAGCCGTTTTCTTTGTTCCCATCCAGAGACACTCCTTTCTACACCAACAAAACCAGCTTCATTCAGATGTAGACACCGAGTTTGAATTTGACGTTTTCATTTTGAATCTAAAAAAGGAGAAACCTTACGTAGGTCGCATCTCATGTTCACGAGGTCACCGTGAAGAAGGCACACTGTGGCAACTGTGTAACGCGCAGTATAACCAATATGTCATCGTTCTCCGCTGATCGTACCTGACTTTCAGTGCCGATGTCAGTGGGTGCATACTGGTCGCTAATGCTGACAAACTTCTGCTCGATGGGCTCCAGTAAGTCCAGGGCTGGCTTGATTTCTTTCTCCGGGTCACCCGTCTCCACTGTGGTGCTAACGATGGCGGTGTATTTACCCTGTGCAGCCACATTGTGTGCAAAGGAGATCATACAAACATAGATGTCTGGAAAAGAAAAACTCAAGTTAATGTCAGATTCAATGTTGACATTTACTGTCACTGCTCCACATTTTGATGTTAGACATTTCAAACCCTGCATCAGATCTACGCCTCAACTAGAACTCCACTTCAAACTAACACCCAGACGTGCACCTCTTGAGAAGGCGCCTGCACATCGGGTCGAAGCATGGTGTGGAAGGACAAAAGGATTTCATCCCTACACCCCAGGACGGTAAGGGTCTCACTGCTCTGCCTATACAATTAGCCTATACAGTTCAGTCACACAGGATTTGTGGTTTCATAAAATGTTGATTGAAATCTTGCTGCCAACTTCAAATCTGACCTTAAAGACCTAAACATCAGGCCAACGGCTCACCGTGTTTCCTGTTGACCTGATTCTGGGGGATGATGATCTGGCATGAGTTTACGTCTCCGGTGTTGGCTATAGGATGACTCAAGATGCAGATGGCTCTGATCACCTGACCCACTTTGGTGACACGATCCATAATGTAGCTGGGGTCGCAGATCAGCTGCTTGCACCTGGCAATCTGTGATTTGCAAACACATTCAAAAAGTAGTGACCAACACCAAAGGTGCAGACGGTGTCACCGTTACGGTGCAACGCATCAGTCTTTGTAAATGCTAAATGGACAGCGCTATCCAACTCCTACCTGTAGACCTGTAGCATCAGCTGTTTCTCATTCTGAGACCAGAAGCTATGTTACTCACCTCGCCCTCGGACTTGACTCCCACCACCTTCCCATTCTCCATCACAATCTCTTCTATTGGCTTGTTCAACATGTATGTCCCACCGTAGATGGCGCTAAGCCTGGAAATTCAGTGTCGAGAGTCAAAACCAAGCACAACCTCAAAATGTAACAAAGTCCAGTGAAAGAATACGTCCTTGAACAAAAAGTCCTCCAACATATCAAAGTTACATCATTGCAATATGTTCTGAAGTAGCCTAGTGCTCGCACATTCAAAATGTTTAAGAAAAGTATTGAAAAAATATAAAAAGATGTCTTCAAATTAAAATGCTTCCTTAAAAAAAAAATAATAATAATGAAAATGTTTCATTTGAGTTTCCTCCTTAACTAAAGTTCACATGTAATCCAGCCTCTGCTTTGAGTCTACTCCTCACAGAGCTTTGTTTCCACACATGCTCTGAATAAAGGACTTGACTGGGTCTAGTCCCACTGGATGAGTTACAAAGTAACCAGGCTGTGTGCATACAATAACTACTGTAAAGGCAAAGGCTGCTATTATTACAATAACCTGACTGTAAATATGAGAGAAGTTACAGAGTACAAACAAATACTCTGTTAAAACTTAGGATCGCTGATCTAGAATCTAATGGTTTACTAAACTGACAAATTAAAATTGTGGTGCTACCTGCTGTGGCAAACCACTGTGAATAGAATAGAATAAACCTTTATTATCCCACAAAAGAGAAATGACAATGTTACAGAGCTCTTACAACAAGGGAGCAACTTACACAGAAGTTAATTACATTTTACAAATTCATTGTAGGAAGGTAAATGAAACCAAAACCATAAAACAGTCTGACAACTTTGTCCCCCATCTACTGTCGGGGTAGATGGGGGACAATCAGACTACAAAGCTGAATATCCAATCCTTATATTATAAGTTAAACATCTTTATGATGATTATTTTTTGGTACAAACAAAATATCGTGTGTCACACCTGTAAACAATGGAAAGTGTCCCCTACCTGGCAAAGCCCTGTGGCAGTTCTCCCAGGCCATACAGGGGGTACAGATATGGGCTCTTGCCATATCGGGCCAGAGACTCGCTGTAAAGCTTTATCCTGTTGATTGCTTCCATGCATGGTTGATCCAGGTAACTAAGAGCAGAACAATTAGAACAACCTGAAATGCTACAACTGGCACCATTTCACAACAGAGGCCATTACAATCATGTTCAATTAGAGACCGTGTCAAGACAAAAGAAGGCTACTAACTCATCTGTACGGTAGAGGGCGAGGGAGTGACCGGTGAAGTCGATGACTTCCTGGCCCAGGTCAAACTTCTTGTAGATTTCCCTCATCGTTGTCTTCTTTGGGTCGACACCCTCCATAGTCTTGGGGTCGTTCTCATCAAAGTTGGCAACATAGACGAGGAACTTTCTGAAGCGTCGCTTCTCAAACAGCCCCATCAGACCTTTGAGTGAGAACGAGTTTAGAAAACAAACAAAGCAACCTTCCCCCAAACCACTCTGTGTTTAACTAGACTCACTGGACGCAAGGGCCTCAGTCTCAGTAGAGGGAACTTTATGGATTTTGGGCTTCTTGTACACAAAACTGCCTTCAACCACTTTGAAATCCAGGTAGCGAGTCACCTGCGTGATCAGCAGCATGCGGACCAGCTGACCTGCGACAAAAGACTACTTTCATTCATGGAAACATTCAGCGTTATCACGTCTAAGGATCCTTGTAATCGTTGCCCAGTTAGTATTATATTGTTTCTCGTCTACCAAAGGTCAGGGAAACTATACCATTGGCCATGAGGAATTTAGGGACAAGGTCCACGTTCCAATCCCGGCCTTTTCCCATCGAATCAGGAGGGCTTCCGGGAAGGTTGAAGCGCTTGTAGAGCTGTAGTGAGACACATAACATCTGACCAACAGGCAACAGCTTCCACTTTCACAGAGGCATTTCAGAGAGCATCCAATTTTTCCCACTTTCACAAAACAAAACATGTCAATTATGTCATCAATACCTCTGCTGGATAGAGGAGGAAAGTGTGGCGTTTCAGAACAAACTGTATCCATGTTAAAAGAGCCGTCATCAGCCACAAAATACAAACGTTCATCGTAATTCCACATTAGTGTGGTGACACAATCCAATCCAAGTTGATCCAAAAGATACATCAGAGAAGTAAGAGGTCAACTTACGTCTTCAAGAGGTGTGATGGAGGCGCTCTCACCTCCGTAGTAGGAGTTGCGATCCATGTGCAGAACCTTTTTCCCATTCACTGACATAATGCCTGACAAAATACATTCCTGTTGGGACAGGCAAAAAGAAGATGAGTTAGACCCAAATCAACCACCAGTTCTTCGTCTCCTTCCTCACGCATGGTTTACAGGGTAGAACAATACGTTAATTACAAAAACCACTAATAATAAAAATGATAGATTAGAGCTGTATTTACCAGGTCAGCTCTATTGCATACAGACGGTTAACAAATACTGCAGCCCATCATATGCTGTTATGCTTATAGACATGCAGAAACACTCAGATGTGTCTACACGCTTACATCAACAAATCTCTGATTTTATAAAACTGCAGCCAATTCTGCATAACAAGGAAACGGACTTCTGTCAGACAACATCAGGTTTACACCTTCATCCTGATGGTGACACATATACCACGCGAAGGTGACCTCTCTGATCCTGCAGCTAACCTTCTGCACGTCTGTTTTGCCTCCCATCACTTCCTGTCGGGCTCAATACTTGAGCAACAGTCTGCTATGTGTGAAATGACTCAGTAGTCAGGTCGTGTACCATCACACTTGTCAGGTTAAAGAGTGGCTTTTTTATTTATAATAAAAAATAAATAAAAAAGAAGCAGCAGCACTTCTGTTACGGTTATTCACTACATGACTCTGCCATTTGTACTTTACAATGTGCCACACATTACTGTTCCCATGACTTTTACTTGGCCTCACTACTGAATTTGACAGAACAGCATAACAAACGCATGTCTGAGATGTTTGTGCAGAGCTGAGAGGATGGGTGCTGCTTCCACTGAGCTTCAGAGGGTTGGACACAAGAAACCAAAACCTCAAAAAGAATAGAGCTGAGGGTTTGAAGACGTTAGCCAACTCATGAAAGTAATCCATTACACAAAAACTAGCTGTTAAAAACACTGAAATAATATAAAAACTACAATCTAAGAAAAAATGGAAACAATATGGTGCTTGGCTTAAAAAATAGATACAACTAACGGGATAACCAAAATAAAGATTTAAAACATGGAAATCTATAAAGAATCTGCTACTAGCTCATTCAAGCTGCTTTATAATGCTGGGGGGAACAGCAGGACTAATACGCTGGATGAACTGTAACTGTCCAACTTTCACAGCTCAGGGAAAAAGAGAAGTCTTATCAAATTAGCCTGATGTCACATCTCTGCATCATTTCTACGACACTATGTCCAAAGAGACTATGAGAGAACCATCGTTCTGTAAAAGCTACTGTCCCAAAATATCCTTAGCTCCAGAGAAACTGGATCGTGACAGCTGCTGAATGTGTGGTACATGCAAACACACTAAATACTGATAAATATGAGGGCCAGAGTTGTTGTAATGTGGCACGGCCACTCCTCTGAGGAGACGTGACTGAAGCCAACCTGCTGCTGCCCATAAAAACGCCCACTTTGAGAGAGGCCTGGACGACTCATGCTGACAGAGGGGAAATCATGCCGGTTCACTGTACACCAACACAAACAGAAGCAGTGACAAAGTCCCAGCTCAATATTTAACACGTGAAACCCATAAATATCAGAAGGGAAGGAGTCGTCCGGGGCAACGGTGCAGTTATGGTGTTCTTGGCTGAAGATCTAGATGGCTTTCTAGAACATCACAGCCACAACTCTTACATGTCTCAAATATGAGCTGAATTTTACTAATATGGTGAAGAAGTTAACTAAAGATCTACAAATGTGTGTACAAAGCTTATATCAGTTGTGAATAAAGCTGACAGGATATACAGGACTGACTTATGTGATGTGCTTTTCTTCATTTCGTGTGTTAATAAGACGACAGTTGGATAAAACAAGACCTCAGTTTAAAAACTTGTTTCAGGCGTGTTACCTAAAAAAATAAAGATCCAGACAAAAATAATACTATAGTCTATAGTAGTGAACTGCACAGTGCAGTTTACGTGGCCACAGTCACGGGCAGATTAAAGGTCTACGTGAGAAACATGTGATGGGCTTATAAAAGTAGAATGGAATGTGCCGGATCCACAGGAAGTCTCCTTTAGGACAGCGTTTTTAGCAGAGTGTAACGCATCTTTACATTCTGTATGTTTTTGTAATTATTTAGTAACGATTTCATCAGAAAAACCTCCAATCTCTACACACACCACTCACACGTACAACCTAGCACAACACTGGCCAATTAGAGGAAGTGTGAGGTCAGCAGTTTGTGACCCTCAGCTTTTCAACCACAACCACTTTACACTTCTTACTTTTTATATCATCACACACGACTTTTCGCAGAGGGCCTTGAATTTGGATATTTAAGGCCATCAAGTCATCTCTGCTTTAAGTTTGTTTAGTCACAAGCTAAGTGGTGCCTTTCAGCAAGTCTCTTGGTCGCTTCCTTTTTTTGTCGAGTCAGTTTCCTGGTTTTGTATTCAGTCACTTGTCTCGTCTACAGCGGTGTACTCCTCACAGGAGAAGAGGATTCCTCCTACTCCTTTCCTAGCCTGAATTTTGTCTTCTTCTTGACGATCTTAGGATAATTTCAGCCCGATCATCTTGTATCAATTTTTCGTCTGCATTGCTTGACTCATTAAGTTTGACAGCAGTGCTTCAAAGTCCCCAACTTTAACTTCTAAGCTACTTTTCACAAGTGAAGTCTTGTGTTCCATCATGCCTCTGTGGAGACACTGACATG
>VUQR01036423.1:18567-36994 GCA_015108515.1 Hemichromis elongatus
AAACAGGTTAGACAAAGAGATTACTTAGTTAAGTACAAGTACAAGTTCCACAAGCCATCCGTCTCCTCAACAAAAAGAGACTGAACTGATAAACACACACACACACACACACACACACACACACACACACTGTCACTCAGCTCAACTCATCTACCTCAAAGCATTGAGACTGGACTTACACATCAACCTGTAAATGCTCTTTTTGCACAATACTTTCTATGTTTACTGTTGCCTTTGCACTACCTACCTAGTTAGATAGTTAGTTTTAGTTAGATAGTTACCTTTTTTTTTTTTTTTTAATTTTTTTTTTTTTACTTATGTTGTAATTTATGTTAGGTCAGTTTGTCCTGTCTTTAGTTAGCTAGGTTAGTGTTTTTCTGTTAATCTATATTGTAAATGTATGTTGCATGTAGCACCTTGGCCCTGGAGGAACGTTGTTTCGCTCCACTGTGTACAAACTGTATATGGTTGAAGTGACAATAAAGGCTTGACTTGACTTGATGAGCTGCAGTCTCTGCTGGTTCAGACCGAATGAATGCAAACTAGCGTCGCACACAGGTGTATGCAAAACACGAGAATAGCTCTTTCTTTGTTTGATGTTAGTGACAAAAAACAGAAGTTAAGCCACCACAGACGTCAGAAGCCTGTAAACTAAAAATGGTGGAGTTTTAGTGGTGGTTCACATGCCACGGAAAATGATGCTGCATCCCGAAAGCTGCTCCAGTGCAACATAAGAGATCAATAGGTACGAGATTACCGCCTACTGGCCAATCAGCTCTCTGGAATGTAGCACCATCATTCCTGGAAGATCCCACCCAACTCGATGCGTGGACGGCAGGGAGTCTAAGGTTTCTCAAAGTCTTTCCTGATGAGCATCGATAAGAATCATGAAGTAAAATTCCTCAATAAACAGAGAACGAATACAAACATTCATTTCATCTGTATTTAATCTCAGATCTCTTAATGACAGAGCTGTGTCTGCTTTTATTCCTTCATGACATTATTCATAAACTTTATGAATAAAGTGGTGCAAAATGTCAAAGCTCACACACACACACACACACACACACACACTGCTGCTTTCAGCTGGTGTTGTGTGTTAAAACTGAGCGGTCACTGTTGATAACTTGTCACATCCTGCAAACATCACCTCCTCCTTCATAAATGCATCACTAGACAGCAGTGTTCACTTAACCAGCTGATATCCACCTTTGTGTGATCCTGACTGTTAGTGTACATGTACATGTTTTTAACTGGCTGAAGAACACACGGGCACACAGTCCTGATGAAGTGGACAGTTTGTGCATGTCATGGTTTGGTAAATAACCTTGTGTTGTTTGGTTTTCCAGACTTTATCTCTGACTAATGTGCATGGTCAGAGAAAATAACTTTATATGAAGGCACTAAGAAGGTCATCTCACCAGTCCTTCCCTTTTGGTCCCGGGCCTGAGGATCAGCTCCCAGCTCCACCAGTGTGTTTATAGTGGACGTGTGGCCCTCCTGAAAGAGATGCGAGTAAACTGTAGCAGTATTTGATTGTCATTTCAACCATGCACAGCGGTACAGGACAGAGTGAAATGAGACAACGCTCCTCCGAGACCCTGGTGCTACACATGACATACAACGGACAACCACAGGACTGTGTAACAGGGCAGGGTGCAAAAATAGCAAAAACAGACAAGACAGTGCAAACTCGACAGAACAGGACGACACACACACACACACATCACTGTGACTTGGAGAAGGACCTCTAACCCGTGGTTTGCCTCGAGGCTTTTGTTGTTATTCTCTTGCTATGTTTGGTATTCAAGTCTTTTTAGGCAAGCTGAGAAAACTGTTCAGCACATTCATGGCTACAATCAGAGATGGCATAAAACAGCTTGAAAATAGAGTACGGATATAAAACAAGCACATGTACAGAGCACAGGTCCTGGTTGTGAATGAGTGACAGCTCAAAAAAATGAAGCTACAAGCATCAGTCTAGTATCAGATGTACAGATTCAAGTTTACAATGACGTCAGAGAGGCAAGGATGAGGAGGATGCTTTTATGAATTAGATCCAGAGGTTCTTTAATTCCCATTCATCTTCAAGAATGGTGACTGCCTCTAGCAACTGCTATGGGAACACATGACAGACATGTTTTAGTCTCCTATCCCTCCCAGTTTACATGCGAAAGTCCAGATGTGATGGCCACTGTAGGACAAACGAGCCGCCGTTTGACCGCAGCGAAGGGACGCTGTCGGTCCACTGTTTACCTCAATACGTCTCTATGTCAGTGCACTCTGGAGGAAACTATAAAGGTTTTCACAGTGATTTAAAATTAGTTGTTGAGGATATCCTCAATTTCTCGATCAGTAAGCACTGTTTGTGCTAGCTAATGTTAGCTCATGTTAGCTAACGTTAAATATTAGTGAATCAAACATTGTTGGACACTTAAACTCTCATACGATGTGTGAATGTAATCAAGCTGCTTATAATCAGCTGTTGTTGTTGTTGTTTATCCAGCTCGTTGTCAGCTGTGTGGAAACAGGAGGGTGCCCTGTCTAACCTTTCACAATAAACAACAGCCACAACACCGGGAACACCTGACTTCAGCTCAGGGCGATCCAGATGACGGCCATGTTGCCTCTTCACTTAACTTTTTCACTTCTTTGGTGAAGGGGACCAATTTTCAAATGATAAGACATGGATACAATCCTTCATGTAGTGGTGAGGCCGTATTAGTGTGATTACTGGGCCCATTTTGGCCCTCGGGCCACATGTTTGACACAAAGATCTTGAAAGATAAATGTAATATTCCTTAAGGAACAAAACTATCACTCCTTCAAAGCAGCAACCCGTGAATTTCAGCGTCAAGCCTCCACAGTCGTCCGCTCTACCAGCTGTGCTATGAAGTGTCCGAGGGTGTGCTGTCAGTAAATACTGACCACTCCACACAACAACAAACCAAAACAGCAGATGTTTTGGAGACATGGTCAAACTTCTCAAGTCATCACATCTTTCCTCCCTCTCCTTACATTCCTACACTGCCCATTTATGTATTTTTCTTTCTCAACCATAAAGAAAGCGCGCTGCTGAAGTAAACCAGAGGGAAAATCACTGCTCTGACCTTGGCAGCATAATGCAGGGCAGTGAGCTGGATGCTGGTGGCCCTCTGGTTCACCTCTACATTCAAGTCCTTCACCAGAAACCGCAGAGCCTCATCCTGGCCAGTGACAGCTACCTGGTGCACCGGCTGAGCCCCGAGTATGTCAGCTGCTGCTGGAGATGACTGCAGCGCAAGAACACACACACTGAGGTCAGGTGGAGACGCCACACAGAACTACGTCAGTGCAGAAACATGCTGGGAAAGGCTTTGCTCCACCTGGTGCCTGTCTAAAAGAAGCCTGGCCACAGAGATGTGTCCATTCCTGATGGCGTCCATGAAAGGGGTGACTCCACAGCTGTCAGTGCTGTCAGGTGTGTAGCCACATCTAGAAAAACACCAGTAAATATGGGGAGGAGTCAGACAAAGTTACGTGTGAGCGGCGAATCAGAGCAGAGCAGGTGGAGCTGCATTTGTCCCAAAGGAAGTCACATAAATTTAAGAGTGCAGAAATCTTCACACATTTAAATACATTTGTATACTGTGAATTTGTCATTTTAGGGCATTTGCAAAACATACATAGGGCTACATGTAAAAAACACTGCTGACAACTAAAGTCACAAACAACATCCAGAGTCGATGTTTTTGGCATTAAACATGCAGCAGAATTACTCCCCATATAAAATTTCAACTTACCTGTCCAGCAAGATCTTAACAACCTCCTCACATCCATGCATTGCTGGATGGACAGAGAAAGTGTGAGTTATATAATTTCCCCTCATGTGACATCTCCTCATACTGTAAGTACAAAACACCTGCAGTCATACACCCAACCCTCCTGATTTTTCCAGGAGAACCTCCCCTCCCAAAAGTCTCCCAGAGCCCAGCCCAGCTAATTCCAATGTGTGTATATATATATATATATATATATATATATAGAGAGAGAGAGAGAGAGAGAGAGAGAGAGAGAGATCACTCCCCCCTCTACAGCCCCCTTGAATGTCTCCCTAATTCTGAGGTCTCAAGGTTGGCGAGTATGCCTGCAGTGTGTAGTGGCGTCCTCCGTGTCTTGCTCTCCGTCCTCCAGACGTGTGGTGCAGCTAGGAGAAGGTGCTGTATGACCACAGGGTCTCCCTCTCTGCAGGCGATGTGGAAGGAGTTCCAGCCGTCCTTGTTTCTCAGTGCGGGGTCGGCACCATGGCAAAGCAGCTCCTGGATGACGTCCAGGTTCCTCCGAGTGCATGCCATCATCAGTGGAGTCCTAAGAGGGAAGACACAAGTCTCCTATGACAAACAAACTTACTCCAGTTGGTGGATATATTCATATTTTTATGTAGAACTAAGTAGAATTCACTAATAAAGCCACTAGGGGGCGTGGATAACCAGGGGAAACTGACTTATGCTTAACAAAAAGTGTGCTGATGCTACTGACCGTCACATGCTTTTTTAATGTTTCCTGCCCTACAATGACAGATATATGGAACATGTTAGTTAGTAATATTTTTACATTTTAAAAGTAGTTTATGAAAAAAAAGACATTAACATTTCCTTTATGTTAATTTTAAATAAACCTATTGAATACACTCCAAACAGAGCCTTTGCAGCTTTGGACGGGGGCTCACCAGCTACAGTCTGAGCACCCCTAACCCAGGGTTGGACTGCATCGTGACTGTCACATGACAAATCTCAAGTAAAGTCACAATTTGAAATATTGTACATTTAGCTTTTTAATTTCATTATATTGTCGGCCATGTGTACTAATACGCAGCTTTGATTTTCAACTAGAAACACAAAGTTTTTGAAGTATATTAAAGAAAAGCAAAATAGCTTATTTCAGGCATATTAAGCTAATATTACGACATTTGTTTTACATATATTAAGCAGCTGTTCTGTCGAGTTAAAACATTCACTCCTTCGAGCCGGATTCGAACCAGCGACCTAAGGATGTCAGCGTCAGGCCTCTACAGTCCTCCGCTCTACCAACTGAGCTATCGAAGGGCGATGACTCCGCCCCCAGCTCAGCCAGCTTTACGTGAGCACGAGAACGATGGCGCCGAGCTTCAGTTTTATAATCAATGCGGTGACACGTTCGCGGCTCGTGCCTCACCAGTCAGCCTTCTTCAGGCTGTCCACTTGGGCGCCTTCTTGGAGCAGGTAGCTAACGCAATCCTTGTGGCTCATGGAGGCAGCTTCGTGCAGCGGCCTCTTATAGTCGTTGTTGTACACCTCTACATCCAAGCCAACCCCCTCGATCAGGTACTTCACAATGTCCAGGTGTCCACGCCTTGCGGCGTAGTGCAGCAGGGTGTCTCCCGCCCTGCCGAAGTGCTTGCTACTGACAGTTTGCGCCGCAGTCGAGCCGCCTAAAGTGATGTGTTTCTCCAGAGCGGCTAAGTGTCCGTCCTGAGTGAGCTTCACTAGCAGCTTCAAAGTGTTTTCATCCATGCTGGTGGAAGAGCAGCCCTACGGGTCAAGAAGAACACACGCTGGCCTGTTTACCAGCTCGAGTCCTGGTTGAGCTGCTTACAATCACGTGGCCAACCATGACCTAACCCTGTGCCGACATAAAGCTCACAAGTGTTTGTGTCTTTAATATATGGTCGTATTTACGTACTTATATCTTGATCAAAAACCTAAATACCGTTATGAGCACTACAAGATTTTTTTTGCATTTTTATATTAAAATGACGCCATACTTGAATCATACATACAATATGATGGGAAACCTTTTATAAAACCCAGTCAAAGCAAGGTTAGAAGGCCCTGAGGAGGGCGTGGCCACGCGGATTGTGGGAGATGTAGTTGTTGTATCAAAGTGATTTAGCTTTAAAACGACTACAATTGTCTTTAATGTAGTTAAATAATCAGAAACAGTTAAGTTAATACATGCTTACTGGCATAATGTTGGCACATCTCGACGCAGTATAAGTATAATTATCACACACTTTTTTCTCTCTCACAAAATACCAAAAGTGCAGCAGATATTTCCGTCACTGGTATTTTAAACGAGCTCATCCAGCATCTGGCTGACAAGAAGAAGACGAACAAGACGAGTCACATCTGGAGGGAAGGGTGGGGGGAGAGAAAAGCGGGATCGTTGGTGCGTCTCGGTCCTCAGAGGTTTCACAGCATGGACCTTCAGCTCCACGAGTGGGACTAACTGTAACCTCCACGCTGTGTTCGCTGGTGAGTGTGTTTCAGACCACTGACTTTTAAAAATACACGATAGCTCTCGTATCAAAGCAGCAGTGACACCTTCCTGCTTCGCCATCTAAAAGTGCTGTTTGTTCTACAGATAGCTTTGTGTCTGTTATGATTGCATGATGATGTAACGTGTAAGGTTTTATTAAACAATAGAACATTTAGTCCCCCTTGATTTCCATTTAAGCTTTTAACTTCAGTTCTCAGTGCTCGGTCTGTTCCAGTGGGATTGGGTACTTCTCTGCATTAAAGCTCTTTTTTGTACAGAGGACAAACACGCCTTTTTTTCTCTTCCCCCCAAAACACACTGAGAATGTTACAGAGCTTTCCACATATAGAATAGTGAAGTGATGGTTTCTGCACGACACCATCACACTCACACATACACAGTCAGACAAACCATAAGGAATGAAAAAGTGGTTTTCTAACTATAAATAAAACTATCACTGGCTTGTTTAACAATTCTGTGGCACTGGTATAAACTCCATAGAAAGGACTGACAATGTGAAACTGCACTGAGATGCACTAAGAGGACAGATTACATACAAGAATACTAAAGTGTGCCTTCTGTAAATGATGAGTTGTTCAAATGCAGACCAGCAGTGTTGGGCAGCTCTGCTCCTTCCAGCTGAAGCTGAGCAGTTCCAGATGTTTCAGCATTCTGTGAAATGCAGCAAATAAACCAGAAACAAATGCAGGACACAAACTGCACGCCCTGTTTAATTTGAGCTGACAGCAGCTCTGGTGAAAGGCTGCGGAGTAGGCGTCATTAGCTTCCATCCTCTCTGGGCAGATTTTATATTTTAAAACTCAAAGCATAACTAATGGAAGTGTTGATAAGAATCCCTTATTGTTCTTATGATAGAGGAGATTTGACTCATTGTGTGAGCATTTGTTGTATTTTTATAAAGGCTGGGAGGCAAACAGGCTCCACCAGGAAATGCTGAATAACTTTGAAGACTGAGCCACGTGTCAGCCGTCGTCTCCCAGCTCTGCACCTCACTCAGTCTATTGCTGGTCAGATCACTCTGCTTTCATGTAAATGTAGTTTATTTTTGTGTTAATTTTCACTGTAGCTTTTGTTTGAGCTAAAAAAAATAAAATAAAATGTTTGAATACTGGCCTAGGAATGATCCTCCATGTGACAGTCTTCAGTGTCATTCATAATCCCCCCAACACCACACTATGTCAGAGCCTCCACCGTGTTTTACTGATGCCTGTGGACACTCACTGCTGAACCTCCTCTAACCTCTTCCATACACACTAACAACAATTTGAATTGAGGCCATTTCTAATGAGACTTTGACAAATAGTAGGTGGCTCGGCCAAAGCCCCCTGCTTCAAATTATTTTGCAGGCCTCCCGTTTATTTCTCATGTTCACTTTTTAAAAGATGCACTACGCATCATTCAAGGATACGTCAGATCTTTGGGAATCACCTTGTTTATGAAACATGCTGCTTTTTGTCTTTGGGCATTTTTGTAGATTCAACTAAAGAAATGAAAAAAGATGTATGTTTCATGACAGGATTTCACTAACGTTTAGGTGCCTTTATTATATATTAATGAGTCGTAGGTAAGTTTTAAGTGACTGGTCCAACAAAAGAAATATTCCTCTCAACATGGTCAGGTAGAAGGACTGTAAAAGCAGCCAGTGTCCAAAGAAGAGACTGACTGATGAGGTCAGGCAGGAGTGTCAGTGGTCTGTGATGTTTAGAGGCAGAGATGGAACCAGATGATCCGGGGCGGTCACCCCTTCAGGGAGCCGCTGAAAGAAGAAGCTGTTCCTTTATTTGTAAGGATTGATTGTCCCTGTACAGACTGCCTCTGTGCTCTAAGCTGTCAGACTGCTTCAGATTATTCACAGTTGGAGAACACACGGCTTCTAAACAGCGGTCATCAGATTATTTGACAGTAATATTCTCTACTCCCCTGCACTCCAAAAATACGAGTGCTGTCATCTTTATAAATGTAAAACACATTTCAGGGCTTTAGCTGTGGGAGCAGGTTTCAGGCTTCCCTTTTCCTGACCATCAAAATATTTCATCTTTTGCTTCTCCGAAGCTCCTTCATGGCTCTCTCCTTCTCTTTTTTGGTGTGTGTGCAGATGTCCCTGGAAGCAAAGATAAAATATGGCTCTCCTGAGAAAAAGTAAGTGTAACTAAAGTGTAATGCAAGGGAATAAAGATTGATTGATGTTGTTGAGCAATATAAACTGACATGTTCTTGTAGCTGAGAAGTAACGTTACTAGATTCTGTTGTCTGCATGTGCTTTGCATTCACGTCCACTGTGCATCCGCTGTGCATCCACAGTGCATCCACTGTGCATCCCCTGTGCATCCACAGTGCATCCGCTGTGCATCCGCTGTGCATCCGCTGGGAAGCTGTTGCCAGTAAAGGGTCCTTCATTTTTCCCCAGGAAGAGGAAGCAGCCACGCACATGTACCAAATATCTATGGGCAGATGGCAGCGGGCTGCAAGGAGTTACTCCTGAACTGGATGCAGTTTTTAAAAAGTTGCATGTGTGTGTGCATAATTTAGTAACTCCAGTTTTTTTCACGCTGTTTTCTTTCTACAGAAAAGGCACATTTTACATTTTAGTCACCCTCAGGAAATCCACCATCTACTAGCCAAATCTTTAACGTTTAAATCGACTGGCAGCTGGATTCTCTCGTACTTTAAGAGCCACCATTCAGCTTTCAATAATCCCTGAACAATTTCAGGGAAAAGGCTTTGAAAGAGTCAGGATGCTGTGCAGACAGGAGAGTCCAGTTAGCATTAGCTACAGTACCCGGATGGCTGCACAAAAATCCTAAGTAAGGTTTGTAAATGTTTGCAGACGGATACAGGACCCTGCTTTCTCTCTGCTGTGGCTCACAGCTGGAGGAAACTCGGAAAAATACACAAAGTATTTTGTAACTCTGGGCTCTGTCAGCAAAATTGACATGTTTTATACAGCTTTTTATTTATTTATTTATATTTATTTATTTATAGTAACAGCTGATAATCACTTAATTATTTATGGGATGACTTCATATATTCTCTTTCTTTGCTGTGTGACTGAAAATTGCTTTAGCATCGCTAGCATAAAGACCAGAAGCTTGTAAAACAACTCGGCCCAGTGGAAAGTTCAAAACTATACTGAGAACATTTAAAACAACAGAGTAACGGTTTATCTTGAAATGCATGACAGGTAGCAGTTACCTGCCTGTTGGTGCAACCAGTGTCTCTGTAAAGTCATTTTTCTGTCTTTGGTTCAAAGCGTCCTGTCTCTCTAAGCCAAGCTAACGAACGTTAGACTGTTGTTAACACTTCTGGCTCAGCTATTGGCCAGAAAGTAAATAGCCTCAGTATATTTCCCAAGATATTCCCTCGGGCTTCGTGAGCTCACAGTATGGGTCTTTATTTTCTGTTCTTATTTTCTTGTATTTTGCTTTGACTGTGTTGATGGAGGCTCAGTCTGATATCACCGTGTTGATGTTCCTGGTCCTGGTTCAACATTACATGCGACCAGTGACATTGTTAATGGAAACACCATCACATCACACACCAAACCGTAACCCTGACCCTCGACACCCACTTTCTGTGATTTGTTTTTTCCTGAGTGGACAGCTGTGATGTCATAACGGTGTGATTGGTCAGATCCGATGTTGAGCCTGGACAGCATTAGGAACAAGACCAACATGAGGATATTAGGTAGCCTGTTGATGGAGAGGCATAGAGAAGGTCAGAGGGGGTTCAATTGTGTCTTTGTTGATGTAGAGAAAGCACGTGATAGGGTGTCAACGGAGGATATGTGAGGATGGCACAGGATGTGTATGAGATATGGTGATGATGGACAAGCTGGCAGAGGAGGTCAGGCACAAGTCTGTGGGTTATGATGTTCTGTCTAAAAGTGGACAGTTTTCATTTTATGACATCACTCTGGTTTAGACACACTTCTTTAGTTTTGCACACAAACACGAAGTGATGGTGTTTCAGTTAATCAGGTCCTGCTGGTGCTGCTGGTGCTGATGGTGTGCCTCCTGCTGCGCAGTACGCTGCTCAGAGCCTCCACTCGCCCAAGACTCTCAGGTGGGTCAATGCTGGTCTCCACCGCCTACTCACTCGGGTTCCAAACGTAAACTATCCCTCTGAAACTGAGCGTAAACCAATCAACTTTTTGTTCCTGATTCCCGTCAGAGCACAGGAAAAGCCCCAAGAATGCAGCTCGGGAAGCTTCTCGGGAACGAGCTGCAGGAGCGGATGATGTCGTGCCTGTTGTCATCTGTGCATCTGAGGAGCGTATGGGTGCATCCATGGCAACCATCAACAGCATCATCAGCAACACAGACGCCAGTGTTTTCTTCTACGTTGTTACTCTTCGTGATGCTGTTAAACTTACAAGGTTTATTTTTGAACTACAACACTATGAAATGCACTTTGTTATATGGAGATCAGTGGTTTTGGTGCTCTCTGGAGTCCCAGTTTGTTGCCTAAAGGGAGTATTTCTCACCTAATCTTCCTTATTTTCTTCACGTGTCAGGAGGTACATCGAAAAGACTAAACTCAAAGACATCCGCTACAAGATAGTGGAATTTAACCCGATGGTCCTTGTTGGAAAAGTGAAGCCAGATTCATCTCGACCTGACCTCTTACATCCCGTGAGTGTTGCTCCTACATCTGTGCTGTCACCCAGACCAAACACAGAGTTCCTGTTTGAAGGAAGTTACAAAACTTTGTTTTTACAGCTCAACTTTGTGCGGTTATACCTCCCTCTGCTCCACATCATCCACAAGAGGGTTATATACCTAGATGATGACATCATCGTGCAGGGTACGCATGTCTATAATCCGTCAAATATAATGATTCCCATAACTGTTTAAATGATATTTACACACATATTACATATATGTGTAATCCTTCACATTGCAGCCAGGGTTACAAACGACTGTGCTAACAAGGAGCGTCGCACCTTACAGGAGAAACCCTTCCTCTCAGTCACACAGTGTTAATTAAATTACTGAGTTCAAGCTAAAGTGAGAGTAAAGTAACTAAACCCAGAAGATCTCTTAATAAATACATCATTATCTAAAAACTGCATTTTGCCTTTACTCGGGTTCTATTTGTTAATTATTAAAAGAGGTTTTAAGATATGAAGCATGTAATAATAAAAATGTTTACTTTATTGATCCCCGTGGAGAAATTCCTCTCTGCATTTAAGCCATTCACTCTGTGAAGCGGTGGGCAGCCATTGGGCGCGCGGGGAGCAGCGTGTAGGGACGGTACCATGCTCAGGGGTTCCTCAGGGTAGCCGTTCAGTGGATTTGAACCCCCACCCTTCTGATCATGGGGCTACCACTCTACCAACTGAGCTATCCCTAAGTGTGACAAGCATGTTACTGCATCAGGAAGGGGCAGATACAGCCGTGCAGCAGCAGTCTTGTTGTGTTTCAGGTGACATCAGGGATCTGTTTAACATCAAACTGAAGCCGGGACACGCTGCTGCTTTCGCCACCGACTGTGACCTTCCCTCCACACACGAGATGGTGCGCAGCATCGGCATGCAGGTGGAGCTTTATGGCTTCTCTTATTGTTATACTTTTATACGTCGTGTAAATCTGATATTAAACGTAGCTCTCTTTTAATTAAAGAGGTTTTATTTAACATAGTAACATGTCGGAGGGATTCAGTCATTATTATTGGGTATTGTTTCCTCTGAGCTCGTCCCCTAGACAACCTACATGGGCTTCCTGGACTACAGGAAACAGGAAGTTAAAGACCTGGGCATCAACCCCAGCGAGTGCTCCTTCAACCCTGGAGTCTTTGTGGCAGATATGAGCGAGTGGAAGAAGCAGGAGATCACCAAAGAGCTGGAGAAGTGGATGGAGGAGAATTTCAGGTAAACTCCTCACACTAGTGTCAGTATAAACAAAGGCAGTAGATTTTTTATGAAAGTTTGGTCTTATTTTACCCTGAAGGAGAGGTCAGAGGTCAAATGCTACATATTTTAGATCTCTGTATAGCACTGTCTATACGTCGGCTGTGCACACCAAACCTTTAAGGATCAGAGTTGTATGTTTTAAAGGCTTTGTGTCAGTTTTCAACCAATAATTTATTGTTTTTATTAAGGTGACCCTGAAGAGCTCCGTGGATGTAAGCCACAGATACGCACACACAAACACGACATTCACAACAGCAACATCATAACCAAAAAAGTTATTCAAAGGTCAGCTGATTAGATGTGTGTTTATGGGTTTTAACTTGTTGCTGTTCTTGCACTTTTGCATATGATGGTCAGCTCTGGCATTTAGAGTGAAGCAGAGTGAAGAGACATCCCACAGATATACTGTAAACAGCCAGTGAACCACTAATAAGTGTAATTAGCTAACTAGCCTCTTTATGCTGCAGCAGTGCTATGGCTTGGCTAAGCAACGTGGCAGGATTCAGGGAATGATTGTGGTTTGTGGTGAGATAAGTCCACGGAGCTTCTGAGAGTCTGTGGACCGTTTGCATGAACAAGCATGCAGCTTGTGTAGTGTCCACGCTGAGTGGAACAAGGCTCAACTTTGCCCGGCTCTACTAACCCAGAAGTCTTCCCTGCTTCATCACAAATGCAGAAGTTCTTTCGGATGCTGTTGGCATCTCTGAATTATGCACAAAGTGTCCTGTTGCGTGTGTGCTGTGACACAGCGGCCAAAGCAGCACTATGAGATGAGAGTCCTCTTCTGAAGTCCAGAGGTTTGTCAGGAAACTGTCGTTATCTTTTAGAGCGTTATTGTTATATCTCTGCTTTATGTGGGTTTTATTTGTTCATTTTTCTCTTTGTGTTCAGTCACTTGTTCTTTTTCATTGATTAGGTTTAAGCACTAAGGAGTACTTTAGAAAAAGATTGTGGTTTGGGTCGCTTCTTTATGTTGAACTTGGGCATCCACAGTCATGCCCTTGGAGTTCCTGATCGCCCTGAAAAACATCCCGTGTGTAATTTGGACACAGCAAAAACAGCACCGACAAATAATGGACTGTCTGCACTTACACTGTGGTACTGATGTCCAGAAAAGAATGTCTGTTTTCCCCGCTCGTCCCGTCAGCGGACGGGTCATGTCAAGCCGATTTGTTTGGAGACTTGCGGAGGGAACTGATGCTGGCTCACAGGCGTTTAACGAGAAAATCTCGTTTTATTTTCACCGGCCAGTCGATTTTCAAACCCTTTTCATCTTCTCACCAACAGACGAAACATATACAGCAGTGCCATGGCAGGTGGAGTGGCAACTCCACCCATGCTCATAGTGTTTCATGACAAATACACTATACTGGACCCTCTGTGGCACGTCAGGCACCTGGGTAAGATCGCTCTTCACACTCATCTGGAATACCAGTTCCACCCTCAGCTCAGTTTCCGATAAAGCTTTGCTGTGTGTCCAGGCTGGAGTCCCGACGTCCATTACCCAGAGAGCTTCCTCCAGGAGGCGCACCTCCTGCACTGGAACGGCCCGTTCAAACCCTGGAATCACCCTGCTGTGCATTTAGATCGGTGGGAGAAGTGGTTCATCCCAGACCCCTCTGGAAGGTTCTCTTTGGAACGTCCTGACAACGACCGCTAAGGTCTGCGACTGTACTGCAGAGGAGCCCTGTGGAGGGTCACGTGACACACGCCCACGGTGACGCGGTGACAGGATCAGTCGATGAATGTAACACTGAAGAATAGCCAGAAACAAACAAGTGACCACGTAGAAAACTGTGACCAGTCTAAGAATGTCTGTTACTGGTGACACTGGCCTGTACAGATACTACAGTGAAAATAAGAGACTGAACACAAGCGTTTTATGTGTTTGTAAAATGTGTCACATTATAAAAATTGTATTTCAAACCTAAAATTTCAGATTGTTTCTTTTCTTTGTTAATATGTTTTCATACCATGCTAATCATACATCCCTCATTACTGTCCTTAAGCTACAAATACATAACTGTGTAGTTCATATGAGGCAATGGTAAATGGTAAAATCACTTCATTTGTTTGAAACTGTGACAAAGTTCACATCGAGAAGTAGATGTAAGTTTCTGGATTCGTTTCTGGGATGCTTTACATTATTGTTCCACTTTAGTTTCATTTGTCACTCACTGTTGGCGGGTTCAGCCCCACAACTTCACGTGTGAGTCAGCTTCCCTTTCACACCACAAGCTACCAGTTACTGTCCAAAGTTGAAGATCTACATGGCCACCAGAGGGCATGATGGTCCTGCTAGTCTGTACTCGATGTGAAGCAGTGAATCAGTGCTGAGGTTTACTGCATTAGAAACGCAACTTGTTTACCTTTGGTAAGAGCATTTGATTTGTTAGAGAACACAGACACACTGTCATGATTTCTCCAGTCACACCTGACCAAAAGCTCCTAATTCGGTTTAAATCAAGTCAATTCAGTTTTATTTATACAGCGCCAAATCACAACGACAGTCGCCTCAAGGCTCTGTATATTCTACGGTAGACCCTGCCCCTATGAGCAAGCGCTTTGGCGACAGTGGGAAGGACAAACTCCCTTTTGACAGGAAGAAATCTCCAGCAGAACCAGGTTCAGGGAGGGGCGGGGCCATCTGCCGCGACCGGGTGGGACGAGAGAAGGAAGACAGGATAAAAGACATGTTGAGAAATTCATCGTTATGTTCTCTGCAAGTTCTTGAGCTGTCTGCCCTCACACATGTGCAATACTGGATCACTCTCCTCTAAAAGGAAGAGTAGCTTAAATATTTTTATTTCATTGGTTAATCTGGTTTTCTTTATCTACTTTTAGGATCTACGTAGGATCCACTGATGTGTAAGTTTCCCACTTTTCCTTCAATGTTAAGCTTTGGTTTGTGTATCCGTTCACTTTTGCGTCCTCGCTGCAGCTCTGTCAGAATACATCTTATATATATATATGTTTATTTATTGCTGACGTTGTAATAACATACACATTTGTTCATAGATATAACAACAGCCAACAGCTTCCTGTCTGAAGATCATGTTTGTGCTCCATCTGTCTGGGTGCGCTCATCACTCCAATGTTGAACAACTACCACACAGTACACCGGGATGCTCGTGTCCCTGTGTGTAAAGATGCTTTTAACATAAAACCTGCACTTTGATTTCAGAGATTGCTGCTCATGTTAGGCAAAGGCAAACAGCTGGAGGAGGAATAGACTGACGGCTTCATCTAAGAGCTGGAAAAACTCTCACACACTCAAGACCATGTCCACCTTCTCCAAAGTTTCCCGTTCCTGAGCTCTGGTCCATCCACTGAAAACGGGACCGAGGCCAAAGTTGACCGTTATATAAGTTATATGGAGGCAGAAGGAGAACTGTTGAAAAGCTGGAGGAGATGCTCTGAAACGACACGTACAAGCTGAACCGAAGAGGGCCTAGAAGTGTGCAGTGGATGAGACTCTTGGTCCTGACACAGCAAATATCTATCTCATCCTTTCTGATAATGGGATGCAAGTCAGCCATGGAAAAGTCAAATAGAACCTTCCAGACACACAAAGGAAGTTTCTGTTATTTTCTTCAGGGGAAGCAGCTTCTCTTCAGCAACATTTTAGTTTGAGGTTCAGGGTAGAAATAGTCCCATGTTACATTTTACTGCTCATGATGAAGATGAAGTGAACTCCAGAGCCCAACTTTAAGCCTTATTTTTAAAAAACAGATCTGTGTGGACTGATTTATTGGAATATCTGAAATCACTCATATGATATCGACTCGTTTCCTTTTTGCTAAAGCATATGGTTAGGGCTGGACCAGGTGACCCTGATTCCTCCCTTAGGTTTACTGCAGTAGGTGTAGGCTGGTGGGGGAATTCCCATGATGCACTGGGTGTTTCTTCTGCACTCACTATGTGTTAACAGACCTCTCTGCACTGAATCGTACTTGTTGTTAATCTCTGTCTCTCTTCCACAGCATGTCTTTCTTCTCTCACCCAACCGGTCGCAGCAGATGGCCCCGCCCCTCCCTGAGCCTGGTTCTGCCGGAGGTTACTTCCTGTTAAAAGGGAGTTTGTCCTTCCTACCATCGCCAAAACTCTTGCTAATAGAGGCTCATATGATTGTTGGGTTTTTCTCTGTATGTATTATTGTAGGGTCTACCTTACAAAGCGCCTTGAGGCGACTGTTGTTGTGATTTGGCGCTATATAAATAAAATTGAACTGAACTGAAGTTTATCAGAGATAACTATGAAATAGAGAGAAGATAATCTGGGATTTACTCCTGCGTTTGATTAAAGAGAAGTACCTTTCAAACTTCAGCAAACACAGCGGGATTCAGTCTAGTCGGTTTCTTAGTTTGTAAGTTTAAGAAATTCTTTCTCTCTGACATCAGAGATTAGAGTCTTAACTACCAGTCCAGGACTTATGAAACTGTTTGCTCTTTCTAAACGACTGGCATGAGAACTAAATCTAACAATCAAAGATGGTAAATTGTGCATGGCTGATGCTATGACTACAGTAGGTTGTGCGTTTCGGGATACTCCTAGTTCATCCTTATTAGCTGTAGGAGTGGATGTTTGCTGTTATTATGTTTATAATTTCAGGAATGACGTTATTCAAGTGTTCCTTCAAAGTCAAACAGGTTTGAACAATATAACAATGTCGTGTTAAGGTCACAGATACTGTTTTTGTGCGTCTGTAGGTGTGGGTGCATGTGCTGGAAAGAAGACAGGGAAGTGTCCCTCCCCTTCACACCTCCTGCAGTCTGTTGAATGATTTTCTGGGATGTTGAGCGTTTGCACATAATACGTCAGAGGTGGGGGTGTGTGCTGTTTACGTCATCGGGGCATCAGAGTTCAAGTTCAGCTTGTTGTGGAGTTGTTTTAATCACGTGTGTGTGTGTGTGTGTGTGTGTGTAGCATCCCAAAGGACATCTGAACTGGAGCTGTCTAATGAAAACATACTATAAAGATATGATGCAAAACATGTTACAGAACCACTTTAGTTTATTAACTAATTCCTTACTTTTCCAAGCTCGACACAGTTACCCCGTTATCACCGAGATATTTCTAAAGCCTGTTCAGTGCCAGACCTTTATCTCAAACCAGTGCTGCACATTTCAACAACCAAAAAATAGTTCTTGATATGGGTGTGAAACTGAACGTCCCTGTGTAATAGTGCGGACCTATTCAAATTTATAACCTGACATAACGATGTAGCTATATGGTGGCACTCTTGGCCATCTCTTTGGATTTTGACAAAAGGAATCAGAGCCAAACTAGCAGCCTTGTTGGTTCTAATACACACTGAGAGAGTGATTCTATCATTAGGGGTGTCACGGTCCCTCTGTCCTCACCAGTTGACTCTTGTGTGTTCTGTTTTGTTGCAGAAGCAGGACTCTCTAGGGTTTCCAGTTTCTGCCACCACAATCATGTAATTTTGCACCTGTTCCTGATGTCCTTGTTGTGGCCTCTTCTTCAGGGAGTGGCAGATCTTCAGTCCTCACTGGAGTGCTTTCGTGCAACAGTTAGTGTTCCTGGCCTTGAGTAAATGTTTCCATTTAGAGAGAGGGATACTTACCTGTGTTTTCCTTGTGCTCAGGTTTGCATGGATAATTCCCTGTCATCATGAGTGGTCTTTGTTTGGATTGGAGAGTCTGGAAACTATCTGGAAAATGTGCAAAGCTATAGTGGAGTCTGGCACCGTCACAACTGTTGTGATCGTTTTGAAACTGTGTGCACTCTACTTTGACTTGGAGCCCTGTGTGTGAGTCCTCCCTGTGTCTAGAGTTTGACAGAACAATCCTTAAAAAAAGCTAGAATCAACCAGCTCAGATCCTGTTAGTCCCACCTTCACTAAGCAAGAGGAATGGGCATGTTGCAACATGTCCAAGGAAAATTGAGCCCAATCACCCAGTATTTAACCAAAATAAAAGGTGTGATGTGTAAGGACTAGAAAAGTTTGGTTTACAAACCCTGTGGTGGCCAATGGTACACCAGTAACTGATCTTTTGGAAAACCAACTGTCTTTCGTGAATTAGAGAGAAGTGGAGGTTTTGCGTTGGAATTAGGTCAGCAAAGTCAAACACATTCATCAGCTATACACAGAAAACTGTTGCAAGGAAGAGCATTACGGTGTGGAGAAGCAGTTTTGAAGTCTAACCCAGTCGCCCCCCGGGGGGGGGGGGGGGGGGGGTGGGCCCCCCCCCCCCG
>VUQR01036424.1:777-11859 GCA_015108515.1 Hemichromis elongatus
TCAATGGGACAAAAAAAAAGGAAAAAAGCTGAATATTTTAAAAAGTATAATAGCAGAAAATACCAAAAGTCATTGCCATCATTAGCAGAAATAGCAGAATTATATACATTATACAAGTATACAATTATATACAAGTTGAAATCGGAGAAAAATTGTGGAAGTAGATCCACGGCGAAAAATGTGCGGAAGCAACTAGAATAATAAGAATAAAGAGAAACAGGAACACAATAGAGTGGATGCCTAACAGCATCCACTCAATTACAGTTTAGCACTAAAAACACCACTTTGATTAAAAATCTTATGCATACTGGTGGCTTAACATTAGAGAAACTTAAAAAATTATTTGACAATTAGCAATAATTACTGTTGATTTAAATACTGGTAATTTAGGGCAGCAAACCTTACATAGAACTTTCTTTATGTGTATTTGTAATACATTTGTTAAGCACTATATTTCTACAGAAATACAAGAAAAGAAAAAAATCTGATTAGAATTTAAAAAATTTCTAATAGGAATTTAGGAATTTGTTTAATGCAACTAAATGTCATTTATTTAGTTATCTGTGGTCCAGAATTGCAGATCATTGGGTAGCAAAAGTAAGTAAACCTGTGGAATCAGTGTAAAAAATTATGTTAACAATGAGTGGAATGACAGTGGAGTTGACACCATGCATTTGAAGAGTGAGAATCTATAATTTTTATCATTTACGTTTGTAGTAACAGCAGCACCATAGAAGCAAATATTTACGAGTAACTCATTAAAATAGCTGTTGATGCTCAACTCTCAAGAATTAGACTGTTTGCAAAATAAGGAAAGTCAATACCAGAGCAGGTCACAGAAGAACCCAGTGTAACTTCTACTAGAGTGCCTTCCCATTGGGAAATATTAATGTTTACAAGTTCAGCGTCTGAACACTGAACAACACTACTGTGCATGGTTTGCAAAGAGAAAGATACTTTTTTTTTCCTTAAGTCATACCACTCTGAGTCTGCAGTTTGCTAACAATCACATAGACAAGCCAGAAGGCTTGTGATGAATGAGACCAAAATAGAACTGTTTGGTTTAAAGGAGAAGTTTGCTGTTTGGAGCAAGGAAAACACCACATCAATATCTAAACTTTATCCCATCTGTGAAAAATAGTGTTGGGAATGTGACGGTTTGGGCTTGTTTTGATGCATCTGGGACAGATAGTTTCATAATTATTTATGGTACCATGAAACCTGAATAACAATAGCAAATGATAAAAGAACATGTCATGACCTCTGTCAATGAAGTGACTCATAAGAAAATACATGATATAGTAAGATGGCAAAAAAAATTATGTTAACAGGAATCTCAATACAAAAAATGTGAGTTTATGCGCTTTTCTCTGAGTTCTATCAGATACTGAGAACCAGACTTGGTGCACAGGTATATCTCAGGTGCTGAAAAGTTATTACCTAAATCACTTAATATGATCTCACATTATTGCCTCCCAAACAGCCAGCACTGGGCTAAAATGACCCATTTTTAGCAGTTACCTGCCTATAACATCATACAAAACACACTACGCAATTAACTAAACTATTTTACTATCTACTATTTTTTTTCTTTTTGCATAGAAATATCTACTATCTTCCATAACAGCAGCTGATGTGAAGAAACCCACCAACATCGCTGAGTAAAGGAATTAACTAAAATTTCTCCAAGTTGAAATGTTGCCCTAATTGATAGTTACTACATACATTTAGATGGAGTTGCTGTTGCACATTGGTGTCACTCTATATACTGAAAGCAGCAGTTTACATACTTTTTCCTGTCATAGATATGAAATATTTGATTATTTTTCTTTAATCAATTATCAACCATGATCAAGATTCCCATTTAATTCACTTGTTGCTTTATCAGTTGTCGTTTCACGCTAACCCTCATCTTACAAGCTGAGTCTGTTTGTTCTCACTGGTCACACTGAGCAAAACCTTTCAGCTTTACCCTCGAAAAACCTTTTGTGAGAACCATTTATCATCTAAGTGGATTGACAGGGGAGGGAACACATCTCCCGAGCCCCACTGATGTAGCTGCCTTACTGTTATTCAATTACAGCACAGCTTGCTTCCTGGAGACTGCAAAGGCCAACAAGACCCTATTCCAGGAAGCTGGGAGGAGAAGGTGTGCATTTATGTCAAGCTTCATGAAGATGCTAAAGCTAAGACAGTAACCTCCCCCGCGACGCCTCTAATCCTTCAACAACTGGGTCGATCCTTGCCTTGCAGATCAATCAGGTATTGACAGGCTTAAATGATTTCTGTGGGAAAGGGTTGCGGGCTCATCCAGGTAAAGTCTAAAAACCAACAAACACACAAATAAGAAGATTGAGATATATGTCTTTGGCATTCAGTATAGAATGAATGTAGATCAGAAGGCCAAGAGAGACATGAGAAACTAATAGCTGTTCACACTGCTGATCAAAGTACGCAAAAATAGCTAGGCTGACATTTCTACCCTTCCTCATGGAATAAAGATGTAATTCAAGATTAGGCTCAGCATAAATGTTAGAAAATCAACTCCCCAGATATGAGACCTAGAAGTAATTTATAAATGAAGGATCTAATCAGAATTGTCATGGTTGATGTAACATGAATTATGGTGTCACTCACCTAAAAATGGGCAGGAAAGGCTTCATTTGAAAAATGCAAGTACAAGAGCTGTCTAAGTTAAAAACATTTTAATGGCACAAATATACATTTTGGGTAAATTAAGTAAACTGGATTTGTTCCTGACGCCAACTATTGATTTCTTAGTTCAAGTGAAGTGGGCAGGACAGGAGTGTGGCGGAAGTAACGGCTCAGTGTACATTTTATTAAACAACTCATATTTATCGATAACTGATAACTTTCAAATTTAAAAGCCAAACAAGGAGAAGCCACCACAACTAAAAAAACTGTGTTTTTGTGTGATTGTATGGCAAGTACAGCTATGTATAAAAACTTGTGATTTAAATAAACACAGATAACAACCTTGCTAATGCTATCTTAAGCTAGTTACATTTTGTTATAAGCTAATGTTAGTGATCCCTTACTGTGGACTGTTAAGTGACTGAATGATGTAACTAATTTACTTGCTCACACTCTTAGTAAACATACACACCCACACCCACACAAAAACTGCTTAGTTAAGCTTAGGTAAAATAGTTTGAACTAAACCTAATTTTAAATTTCCTGCACATGCTAGGTCATTTAACTTGAAATATACCATCAAAAAATATTCCAAAATCAGCCACAGGGGCTGTTTACGACAGAAAAACTCCTAATTTCTTAAAAAAATTAAAGTTATTAAATGTTTTTAAGCCGTTTCTTTTTGTAGTCAAACTGGTAAACAAATTTTGGTTTCAGTAAGAATACATTCAGAGATTAGCATACCTTTTTGAGCCATTTCATACAATTTCAGCAATTTGCAGCCAATTATGGCTCAAACATTATCATCTCAGGTCATAATTTCTCTTGTGCTTCATTTTCTTTTTGAAGTTTTCACTAATGGGTCTAGCATTATATGGTATGAATTTGAAAATCCTATGTAGCTTTATTCTGAAGTTACATCTTCATAAGATTTTCAGAAAACTTGACGCTGAGGTGGAGGCCACCGAGATTTATAGTAGATGCACGTATGGCATCAGTTTTCAAGTCCTAAGTGACTTCCTTCTCGAGTTATCCAATTCACAAACTTCGGTGTCTACGCCAACTGCTGGCCAGAGTGACTTGAATACCCCATTGGAGTCCCATTTAAATGAGGACATCTGATTACTGTACAGTCAATTCACATTGAAAAATGTTACTTGGAGTTTTTCTGACTTACTTTGGTTAGACAGAGGAAACACTGTAAAATTTGTCAACTCTGAAACTTTTCCAGCAAAGTAGCTGGCACAGTGCTTTTTAGGCTCATATCTTTTCACTCTGAGTATAAACATGAAGAGTGGATCAATCAAAACATGGAAACAATTTAATCAAAACTGTGAAACCAATTGTATCCAACAGGATTTAGAGTGCGTGGACAGAGAAGAGACCAGCAATGCCAACTGCGGAAACTGCACTCCAGGAAATGTTAGTTA
The DNA here is from genome assembly GCA_015108515.1 of Hemichromis elongatus. Taxonomy (NCBI): domain Eukaryota; kingdom Metazoa; phylum Chordata; class Actinopteri; order Cichliformes; family Cichlidae; genus Hemichromis; species Hemichromis elongatus. The sequence goes on from VUQR01036424.1 coordinate 4,863, forward strand.
GTGTTAGTTTAACAAACCATGTAGATTTTCAGTTGTTAGCAAAACACGTACATGTACACACACACACAGTGGTGAAGGAGAGACTTGACAAGTTAATTCAAACTACTACGTGCTAATGCTACAGTACAGTTTGGTCTGTTTGTGCTGTTGGCCACAAAAAAAACAAGTACTATTGGCGCCTAAATACAAAAATTTTCACTGTAGCTCATTGCTAGGCAACATAGCATCATGCTGTCAGCTATAAGAACTCTAAGAAATCAAAGAAAACACATCCACAGATTGTGTGTTTTAAAGGTTTATTTAGCATGAAGTGATGAGCCAAGGACAAGGCAAGAGCTACTAATAAAAAGTAAACTGGTTAAAAAAAATCAGATATTTTTACTTTATTAGAACACACGCGCAAAAATCTAGAATCATTACACAAAGCAACCCGACTTAAAAATTAATGCAACTAGGCAAATTCCACGTTGGGAGGCAGTCTATGCCGAGGGGTGCTCAGGGGTGCTGCCAACAATTCACCGTGTGCGCTCCACTTCAGTGCAAACAATGCCTTTTATACTTGTGTCCCAGTGCCTTCGCTCATATGCATAAGTTTGGGGAGGGGACCTCACCAAAGGTACCTAGCCCCCCAGCAAGTCAGCACACCACCTCACCAAGGAGAGAAAGCACATAAAAAACTGAGATACCTCAGATAAACATTATTAATTTTTCAAGGTAATCAAATGAACAGAGGAAAAGCAAAGCGAAACATTGCTATGGAATGCATGATACTTGTACTGCTAACGATACAACAGATAAAAGACAAAATAAAAATACAATAACAGGCCTAAGGCCAAACAGCAGGGAAATCTATAAAGAAAAACAAATGTTATCTGGGGCCCACCCTACCACAGTCCAAAATACCACACTTAATTGCTGCACACCTACCCAACCCAGTCAAGCACTACGCAGCAAAACACAAGGTCACCAAGGGATGAGGCGTACTTGGCCCACAAACATCAGAAACTTGAGTAAAAAGGAAGACACTAAATAATGAACTTTTGAACAATTAGTCTGTATATGCACATATATGCACCTGCAACCACCAAAGTCAATGACAATAAGCCATTTGAGTCTGTACAAGGGGCTACAGTGTCCTTTATATGTAATCAAGCTTTGATTATTGAGCTTGAAGTAGAGTCAGGTCTAAGGCTACATTCAGCACTACTCAGGCCCATCCTACACCATAGGACAATGATTAATATAGTCGTATATGGCTCAAATACATAGATTTGAATTGTTTCAACCACTCCTAATATGGCTTTCATATTGGCTGAAAGTGAAAGTGTCTGAGTAAATGACAAATGTAAAACCATTAGCAATTCAGTTTGATTATCAGCACACTGACAGGATGGCTGTGACGGTTCTTCTAACTCTTTTCTTACCTTTGCATCATTCTTCCTAGACAAGTTTCACAATCCAGCTAGACTGAATTGTGCTAACCAAACTAGGTGGTACTTATCTAAAAAAAAAAAATTTGTGAAGAAACATCAGTTAGATTTAGCAAAATCAAGTGTTATTTTTTTCTATTGTGACTTTGTTGTCTAACCATAAGCATTATTTAGACTTGGAAACATACTTTATGGTTAGTTGTACATGGTTGTCCATTGTTTCACATGATTTTCTGCATAATTCGATAGCATGATGCCAGCTCGTGTTATTTTGTGTAACGTTCCGATTGATTTCAGTCTTGGCTCTTTAAATCAGTGTTCAAAAAACAGAGCCGCTCACTGATCAAGACCCAGTTCGTGCAAAATATGATTGAATGCTAAACCCGGTACATTACAGTGATTTCTTGGCACACTCTTTGCACCCTGGCAGTGCTGGCTTCTTTGATTATCCTTTAAAACTTGAGCACATAAATGGCAGGACATGTTTTGATTGCTTGAGAGTCTGCACATTCCCTTAAATACCATTCATTTTTTTTATAGACCAATCAACAGCATTGCACTGCCTAATTAATCTCCTTGAAGTTTTTTTTTTTCTTTGAGATTCATCATTTTATTTGATGTCCTTAGCGTTCAATAATATGCTCCATGCTTGCTTTACACCATCACACAGATGGCAGGAGAGACATATGGTTTTGGACTAAAGCGAGAGAGAAAAATAAGATTTCAGCTTGAATGAAAATCTTTGCCGCATAGTATGAAAGGAGTTGTGTTAGTCAGCTAAAGTTTCTTAAAAAAAAAAAGAAGAAGAAAGAAATAAACAAACCCAATTAATCTAACCTTTATTTAAAGGGTAACACCACTGATTTCACATGTAAAAGTGTGCTTGCAGGTGTTGAAGAGTGCCAGTAAATGAGTTAAAAAATAAAAATGTAGAACATTTTTTGTGTCCTTCTGATGGAACTGCGAATGTGGACGTATTAACATAGACGCTGCATCCATGCTGGAAAAATTAAGCTAATTAAGAAGTGCCTTAAACCTAAAATGCATCTGAAGGCCATCAGATAGCTTTGGTTGCAAAAGGACTTTTGGTCCTATGGAAATCTTTGGGGGAAAGTCTTCATTTGTTGACCTCTGTAAACACTTTGATACTGAGATAATGGGCTCAGTTACCTTTTTGGGACCGTGTTTGAAAATAAGAGGTTATCTCTGGTATGGAATTGCATACTATTTGTCTAACAACCTTGTCACATACAGCTTTTTGCGAATGAGATGGTGACGTGGAAATTCTCCCCTTGAGGCTTCACAGTGACACTTCATGGATGACGTCATGATACCTATGTCTATCTCTCATACTTTCCATGACAAAGAAAGAACTACTAAGTGCTAACTACTGAAAAAATTACTAATATTTTCTTTAAAGAGGTTTAATCTGGTGACCTATAAAAAGATCACCTAGCAATACTGTAGTGAAGGGTAAAATTACCTGTACACTAAAATGTTCCTTAATTTGCTCATTTGTATTGTAAATTTGACTCATGTAAAGTCATGTGCACTTGAGTAAGTTGTCTGCCATGATTTAACAATGGCAACAATGATCATGAAGAAAAAAATGTATATTCTTCTTCTATTGTTTGCAAACACCTTTAAAGTAAAATACCTCAGTTCTTCCGCCAAGGCTTTTTGAAATGCGCACATTAAATGTAAACTACCTCAGTTTTTGGCTTTTGCTGCACTTTTCCAAGATTTTCTAGCAGCTAACAGTTGCCAGATGGTCATGGACTTATCTCCCAGCCTGTGTACCTGGGACCTTATTTACTTGTACTTACATCTTCACTATAATTATCACACGTTTAATGTAGCAGAAGAGTTAACGTTGTGTGGTTAATGGTCACGTCATTGCAACACCTCAGTTGGGATTTCTAGCCAGCCTCAAGTGGACACTTCAAGAACTGCAGCTTTTGGTGCTTCCTAGACATTTTTTTCTTATGCATTATTTATTAATATTTATATAGCTATTGATGTTACTGCTTAGCTGGTAATAGGATCATTTGAAAACTCACAACCAACTTTTGGCGTTTGTGTTGCATTTTGGTAATTTAAGCAGGAAAGGGAAGTAGAGGGCATGTAGCACAGATTAAATTAAATAACCTCTAATTCTGCTGCATGATGTTCCAAAAGCTGTGCTGTGAATGGAAAATACTTAGTGAAGGAGAGAAAATTAAACTGATTAAAAGGCTGTCTGCGGCAGCAGCAGAAAAGAACCTCTCCCACCAATATGTTAATATTAAATACAGTCAAAATTGAATTAAACATATCTGCTTGAATGCAAAGAAAAAGCTATAATTTTATACTGGTAGTAATTTCTTTTAATCTGAGTTTCAGCAGGCTCCTGGAAGAAGTTTATTATTTTTTTAATTGCTTCAGGTTTCATGTGTTTTATGTAAAAAAAAAAAAAAAAAGTATAAATAAATCATATCTCCTTTTTTGTTTTAGAGAAACAGGTTAAAATCGTTTAAAAAAGAGGGTGTTCTGTCACCTCCTAAACATGTACCGTTTGTCACGTCAAGTCGAAGCCCATATCTAAATACACGAAAATGTATTTTTCATGTGATTAAATTCGAAAAGTGAAGTTTCAGCATAAATCTTAAGTTATTATGTGATTTAATCTCATTAATATAAACAGACTGATGGTATTCCACAGTAAATTCTCTGCTTAACATTTACTAATCCTTGCGTGTGTCACCAAACCCCTGACTTTAAAAACTCAGCATAAATAAGACAGAAACTGTGGGAAGTGAATCTCAGTGGAAATGTTTTCTGCCACCCAGTTCATATTTCATGGCACAACTGCTCACATTAATTGCATTCACATAGCCAGATATTCAGATGCAAACTGCTTTTAATACAAATTGCTTCAGACAGCAAGTAATAACTTTTCCCTCTTTCACAACAGTTGCAGTCTCACATCTTTCATATTCAGGGCTCATGAGAATACACCCACGGCCTTCTAATCAGAGCTCGTTCTTCACATCTTTCACTCATACGTGTGTTTTTCCAAATGTCACTCGTCTCAATACAGGTTGAGGTTGGTTAGAGATCAATTACGTTTTCCATCTAAAAGATTATCTGTGAAATTTAAATCAGATCCTTATGAATGCTCCAAAAATATAAATAATAATCTAGTACACTGAAAGTCTCAAGACACGTAAGCGATGGTTCATGTCTGCGGTGTCTCTTTTTACCTTTTTTTATTGATCTCCATCAACCTGAAACCCTTTGTACCAGAGCATCAAGCACCACCTTTCACGGACATGCTCTCGCCTTTTCACCCGCAGGTTACACCATCTGTTTGGTATTCTGGTGGAGTGTGGTTGTGTCCTGGCCTTCCTCACCTGGCTACCCCCTTGTTCTGCTTTTCTAAACTAACAGTCTCTGTTAAGGTCAGTCCAGAGAAGTGGACAGTCTGCGTGATTCACATTCAGCTTTTTCTTATTGCTGGGTTGGCCCGAAATATTTTGAAAGTGAAACAGAGATTCAACTTAAAATTAATTTTATATTTTTTTTACCTAATACGGATTTTAACCATCTCAGAACGTTTTTAAAGAGATAACCAGGAGTGTTTAATGAGATCAAATATCATAAGTAAAATCTACCTTAGGTGAAACTTTCTTCTTTCACTCCAATCATTAGTGGTGTACAAATTCATAGGCTGCATCTTCTGAAGACCGGGCCTGTACGGTCTACCTGGGTGGGTCCTCAGGAGGCCAGGTAGGCGGTCTCGGTGGAGTTTAATAAACTCAGCTGTCTGTTCCTTGCTATCTAAAATATAACAGGACACTGGAGTATTTTCTCGACCATCTCACACTTCTGTTTAATCAGTTTTCCGTTTGATGTTTATTCAGCCAAACCGATTTACTCACAAACAAATAAAACACTGAAAAAAGCCAAACAGTAACATTTTTAAGTTATCTAAATGACTTATATATCATATTTAACCTGAGTACTGAAAGACCACGGGGGTTTGAAAATGATGTGCCGGGAGTGAGGTGTTCTCGCCGGCTCTAGTGAGCCTTTGAACCCCCCCAGCTAGCTATCGAGCTGGTGGGTAACAGACGTTTCCAATAACGCTGGAGCACTTTTGCAAATATGTGATGTCTTAATAAACCGAGCAGATATTTGAGTTCACACAGCTACAATCTAGCCTGAAAATATCTTAAAAGTTTATTTTGTGACCCAGAAAGAGTAATAAGAGCAATATTAAAACTAAGGAGCTGCCACCATTGTTGGAAACTGGAATTGGCTGGGCCGCGCTATGAATTCCGGGATATGGTGGGCCACGAAGGATACACCCGATCCATCCTTCAAATCTGGGGAAAAGGAGGACGCATTTGGAGGATTCGACGAATTTGAACAGCCTTCGTTGCATCATTGTGACCCTAACCTACAAATATGGCCTCAGGAGGATGCAGCCTATGAATTTCGACACCCCCGTTGTATGTTTACACTTGCTAGTACTGATTTGGACCCCAGTTGACCATTTGTTCTGCCTTGATTCTTTGTACCATAAATTAAACAAGGTGCAGGATATAGATAGATAGATATCAGATAGATAACCCTCTCTATAATGACTTCCAAGTGCTTCCATCTGGTCAACGTTATAAAGTGCCTTCAGTGAAGACAAAGAGACATAGACTGTCTTTTGTACCTAGTGCTATTATTATGGTCAATAGCACTAAACCATAAGGGTTGTTGCCATTTCACACTGCACTATTTTTGGGTTTTTTTGTATTGTCAATTTAGGCTGTTTCTTCTGGGCTTATTTCTGTGTGCATATGTTGTGTCTGTTTGTTTTATTGCGTCTCTTTGTATGGACATACTGCAAACCAATTTCACATTGGGGACAATAAAGTTACTACTACTAAAAAAAAACAACAAGCCATGGCTGACTACAGATCTGAGGACCCTACTGGAGCAGAAATAGAGGGCTTTCAGATCTGATAACAGAAAGGAATTGAGGAGAGTCCAGAAGAGTTAAGGAGAAAGATAGGGAGAGGAAAGGACACCTAGAGGAGGAAGCTGGAGGAGCAACTCCCACAGAGCAACACCAGAGGTGTGTGGAGAGGACTGAACACCATCACTGGATGGAGCACTGTGAGCAGAGGGGGTCCACAGTCGGGAGACCAGGTTTGGGCTAACAGATTGAATCAGTTTTTTAAACAGGTTTGAGTCAGAAGCCCTTCCCTCCCCCATCCACCAGAGCTCTTCACACCTCTCTGCATCCTTCCATAGCACTGGGGACATTAAATGCACCTCACCTGCCCCATTTTCCTTCGAGGACTCTACTGCCTCTTCCCTCCATATTAGTCATCAGGAGCCACCCACCCACACCCTACACTGCAGCCTCTCCATCACAACTGACCAGGTGCGAAGTAAGGTGAGGATGATGAAAACCAGGAATCAATCAATCAATCAATCAAAATACTTTATTGATCCCCAGGGGAAATTATTTAGGTTACAGTGCTCCAGATATTAACAAGACAGACAATAAACTAAAGAAATAAGCCACA